>JABUQX010093472.1:0-38318 GCA_015478945.1 Trachelipus rathkii | reverse complement strand
CCACTGAGAGCTAGCTCAGTACTTCCTGTAGGAGTGTATATTAACTTCATATTTTTCTCTCATAGATAACATAGTATCTTTCATTTATGTGCAGATGAAAAAGTTGTTACTTTCTCGCACAAGCAAGTACTTATACTCACACATTATTAGCAGATGAGATAGTGTTCCAATAGGGTCTCAGCTGTAAGATCATTCTATCTAAAAGCACTGATCTCACGGAAGTGCGGTGGTTAGTCGGGCAAAGCTGCGAACGGGTGTTTCTCGCGAATACATGGTCCGAGCGGAGCCAGAGATGAATTTTTTCAAAAAATAATTTTATTTTTTTTAGGTGAAAAAAAGAAGTGCTGAACAAGACGTGCTGAACAATTTCGAAATAGTGCAGAAACCTTAGTCGGATCCGGAGCAGAAGCCGAGGTCATATCCGGATCCGGATCCGATCCGGAGCCGGATCCTGGGTATGAATTTTTTCGGGAATATAGTTTTTTGGTGAAAAATTTATTGTGTCAAGAAAGACGCGTTGACCTGAACCATCATTTTCAATAACTTTACAATTTATGTCTGAGAAAGATTTAAATGCATTAGTCGCGTGGTATCTCTCAGTGTGGCTTACGTTGTCCGAAAACCGTCCTCCGAAGCGAGACTCAAGGCAGCGCGAGTGAGGACCCGCAGAAAGTTCCTTCAGGTATCGGGATCGATCCTGTTATGTCACGCACTTTCATCTCTCTAGCAAAAGGCATCTGGTATCTCTTTAGTTCTTGAAAAAAGTGTTCGACTCCTCTCACGCGGAAGGAATCGTAGGGCTGTGTAGCAAATGTCAATGCACTTTGATAGGGTAATTTGCAAACCATTGTCTCTCACGAGAATACCTGAGAGCAAGCCCGCGCACATGAACGGCCGCAAGTGTTGTTTCTCGTACTATCCACTCACACTAGAGAGGGGATCATCGATATTTGTCACGCGCAGCTGCCAATCACCGCGATCCTGTGACTATGAATTTTCCTTCCAAAAAGAGAAATTATTCTTTCATTTATGGAGTTGCCAAAAATCATTATACATCACGTTTGTGCAGGCAGCATGAACTGTCTCTACAATTGCGCTCACACAAACAATATAGTCAACTAGTACAAACCCCTCTAGTATCTCGGCGGAGTCGAGCGCGCTTCTGACCTTTAGACCGCAATATCGCACCGCTCATGACGCTTATACGCTAGGGAGGTGTGATATTCTCTCCTCTCTCACGGTTCACTGGGGACTCGTCTCTCTGAGCAGACGCTCTGCGAGCGCGGTGAGTTATATCTAAATTTTTTTCAATGAGTAAGATTATATTGGTGTTCTTTTAAGTATATGCAGTCTGTTATTTCGGACGACGAACAGTGACGGTAGCGTCTCACAGTCAGCGCTTTGTTATCCATATCTCTGTCTCTACACACTTATTATTCGTGATTCTCCTGCTGGACTGCGCGATCCGGATTCGGAGTGCTAATTGTCTGGAAATTACGCGAGGGGAGGTCCTCTCGCGAGTAAATAAATCCTCTTTGTATGCTCCTAAATAATTTGACACTCTGTCTACTGTGGGCACGCTGCGGTGTAAGGAGCTCTCTCTAATGGCCTGCATGAACGAAAAGTAGTCTGTTCTGTCTCATTTCTCCACATAAACCGATAATGCTTGCTTAGTTCGTATTAACATATGTAGTGCTCGCCACGGTAGGTCACTGTGGGGAGCTTCGCATATTGTGCTCATGGTGTTAAATTGGGCGAGTAAGCACATTGCGCTTATGTTGCATCGTAAATAGTTCACTCTCACTCTGAAAGTACTCTCGCGGCTAAGCCTCTTGAGTAACAGGTCGCGATATAAGTTGACCGTATAAAGCTCAGAGGCTCGTGCCTCGCTCTCACGCTGGGATGAACTCTGACAGGAACGTACTGAGTCCCTCCTGTATGGTGTCAGAGACCAAGTTGAATTCGATGGGTCGTCTATATACTCTGTATTCTTTATTTCTTTTCTAAGTAAGGTATAAGACAGTTGTTTTATTTTTAGACAAGATAATTTTCTAGTCAGAATACATGATGTTTCACACCTGAGGAACAAAATTCTATATTACGAAATCAATTCAGTATGGCATGAGATACAGTTGATTTACTCATATATGTCGCTGGGTATAACACCGACGTATGTAATAGCTCGGACTCACTCTCTTAGATGCCGAGAAGTTACTCCGTGAGAACTCCTAGTGCATCTTTAGCGAGGATATTGATATAGATTTTCTCACACTCTTTACAATAAGATCACTCTCCCACTCTTTTCGGTGAGTCGCATATAACCTAATTTATGTACTAGAGCAAACGTTGTCGAGACCCTGTGAGCTCTTTTAATTCATTTTACAACATCAATGCTGCATATAAATTATATCTCACTTATCTACGCTGAGACTCTTCGGTATGTCCGCTCTGAGGACCTGTCGGCCGGTGGAGACCACATATGGTCAGTGCATCGCTTTTTCTTATAAGGGATAGGTCACAGATTCGCCTCATGCATTGTTTTTCTCAAATCATATATCTAGATTATTTTTGTCAAAAAAATATACATTGGTTTCTATTATCGTGCAGAGAAAGAGGAGTGAGAGCTCTCGAATTATTGCCGATATGTTTTAGCATAAAGGTAGTGCAGAAACCTTAGTCCGGAGCCGGAGTGGCTCTAGTGCTGCCTCTGAGCACTCTCGTGGCCGGAGTGCGAGTGACTCCAGCCTGCGTGCGAGTGTATGTACGAGCTTGTGTCTCGTTGTGTGTTATCAAAAGTCATTCTTTAGTCTTCATCTGAAAAATCTATTTTTTTCTTTTTTTTAACGTGCTGTCTATTGAACCTTTTCATTCTTCAGCCTAACACGAACTTAGTTTGACTCTTTGTGCTTCTTTCATGCTTACGATTTTGGTTCCATTTATATGGTCTAAAGCTAGACCGCTTCGCCGGGTGCGAGGAAGCTGAGCTTTCTTCTTTGTGAATATCTATACTCAAACATGTGATCATATATTCTCCTTTCTAGCGTGCGTTCCGATCAAGCTTATAACCTTATTTCTTCCATCCAATATATAAGCAGCGGGCTAATTTCTTCTCATCACTCCAAATTCTAAAGCAGTACTTTATCTCTTTAGTGCTAGCTAGCTCGATTTCCTTAGCTGAAAAAACCCTAATTAGTAATTTTTTACTTACTTCTACTAATAATAAACTCTGTAATTTAGTGAAAGATGTAATTAGTTTAATTATTTGTTTGCGCTCAAAAATCAAATATATATACAATAAATTATATTCTATGTTCTAGCTAACAGAGTCACTTTTCTAAACGCACAATAATCACAATCCCGTTTTGTTCACCAAAATTTTACCAATTTGTCTCAAATTGATAATAACGCATAAAAACAAACTTCTAACCGCAAAATTATGTTTATTATGTATACTATAATATTAATATATTATATATACTATATATAATATATATATATAAGGATTACTTAATATTAATAATATAGATAAATAATCTTCAGGGATGAGAGAGTACCGTATGGTAAATCTTTTTGAAATAGGCAATAAATATCCTCAACGTCATAGATATTGAAATCATACGTGATTACCTAGCTTTCACTCTACAGATATGACTATCAGTAGAACAAAGAACTACTTACTTGTGAAGAATCGAATGAATGTAATGTCCATAAAAGTAAATGAACAGGAGGAATAATAGTGCGATTAAAGACTTAACCTAAGGGTGAGATCGACTCTTGTTCTCGTCTCGTGACTTACTCTATATATGTATAAGTATTAACTGAGTCTTTTATAGAGTTCTCTGGATGTTATAATTTTTTTTTTTTATAAAATGAAATTAAAAATTTAAGTTAATATCCTTAAGAAACTTACCTTATATTATGTAAACTATGGTTCGATATCACTGCGCTCTTTAAACTCGGTACTTATAATCGAAAGGAGGGTGGTTGGAACACCTGCTGGGCTACCTGGCATTCTGCTTGGGTGTTCCTGGGTTACAGGAAGCAACCAACCAAAGTCAAGAAACGCCGAAATGTGAACAACATGCTTGTTAGCTACAAGCACATAATAAGACAAATAAAATTTCACTCGCGCCAGGATTCGAACCATCGACAACAGCGTCGCGTAGACAATGTACAGGAAAGCATTACCAACTAGTCCGATCCCTCTTCCCAGAAAAAGAGGCATATCGGAACAGTTTTCTAAATCTCCTGCCGATATCACTGCTTTGAACTAGATACTTAATTTAAATCGACAGGAGGGTGGGTGGAACACCTGCTGGGGCTACATGGCATTCTGCGTGTTCGGTGTTTCTGGGTTACAGGAGTAACCACCAAAATCAAGATACGCCGAAATGGCCACAACATGCTTGTTGCGACACTTGGTATCAAGTTAAGACAGAAGAAAAAAATCACTCGCGCCAGGACTCAACATCGACAACAGCGTCGCCGTAGACAATGATACGAGAAGCTCCTTCCACTAAGTCCATCCGCCTGTTCCAGAAAAAGAGGCATATCGGAATCTTGGGTTGCCAATTTACTCTCCGATATCATGCTTGAAACTCGGTTTACTTATTTAAATCGGCAGGAGGTGGTTGGAACACCTGTGTGCTACATGGCATTCTGCTTGGGTGCTCTGGGTTACAGGAGTATCCAACAAATTTAAGGAACACGAATGGGCACAACTGCTTTTTTGCGGAAATTGCAATTAATAGACGTAATATAAATTTCACTCCCGCCAGGATCGACCATCGACAAAAGCGTCGAACGTTAGACAATGACAGAAGCTCTGTCACGTTGTCCGATCCACACTTCCAGAAAAAGATGGCATCTCGGAACGATTTCTTATATATTTGTTCGAAATCACTGTTTTGAAACTCAGTACTTATTTAAATGGACAGGACGGTGGTTGGAACACCTGCTGGGGCTACATGGCATTCTGCTTGGGTATTCCTGGGTAACAAGAGCAGCCAATCAAAGTCTAAGAACGCCGAAAAGGGCACAACATGCTTGTTGCAACAAATTTGTAAAAATACGACAAAGAAAAATTTCACTCGCGCCAGGACTCGAACCATCGATAACAGCGTCGCCGATAGACAATGTCCAGGAACACTAGCCACTAGTCCGATCCGCCTTCCCAGAAAAAAGAAGCATATCGGAACAGTTTCTAATTGTCTGCTCCGATACCACTGCTTTGAAACTCGGTACTTATTTAAATCGACAGGACGGTGGTTGGAACACCTGCTGGGGTAACATGGCCTTCTGCTTGGGTGCTCTTCTGAGTTACAGGAGCAACCACCAAAGTAAAGCAACGCCGAAATGGGGCACAACATGCTTGTTGTGTCAAATTTGCAAAATAAGAAGAATAAAAATTCACTCGCGCCAGGAATCGAACCATCGACAACGCGTCGCCGTTAGACAATGTGCAGGTAGCTTTACCACTAGCCGATCCACCTCCCCAGAAATAGAAGCATCTCGGAACAGTTTTCATTTCGCCAACTTCAAAGTTAGTGACCATGATCCTGGTAAAAAAAATTACTTTAAATCCATGGAAGGGTGCTTGGAACACAATATATATATATATAATATATATTATTATATATGATATATATATATAATATATATATAATATATATATATATAATATATATATATATATATATAGAAATATATAATATATATATATATAGATAATATATATAATATATATATATATATATATATATATATATATATATTATTAATAGATATATAATATATTATATATATATAGTAATATATATCACTGCTTGAAACTCGCTACATATTTAAATCCATGGAAGGGTGCTTGAGAACACCAATATATATAATATATATTATATATACGAGATATTTTTTACATTATTGATATTTATAAAGCTTTATATAACCGCTGATCTACCAATATATATATGTTAATATTCGTTTGGCTGTTGGTTTGTGCATAAGATGAAAAGTTAATTTCTATATAATTCTCAAGTATCATAGTTATAATATTACTATAAGATGTAATATTAATTATAATATTATTTTAATTATTATATATATATATATATATAATATAAATATATATAATTAATATATAGTATATATTATATATATATATATAAGATATTTATAATTATATATATTTATATATTAATATTATATATATAATATATATAACCTATGCATATATTTTAGTCTATTAGGAGTAAAATTTGCAACTTACATTTCCATTTGCTTTATTGCTTTTTTATATATATTTGATGCATTTACAAAGGGAGTTGTATATCACATTATAATATATATGGGATAATAATGTACCTATGAGCATGCGAGTAATATATTAGATTTTATAAAGAGTAATAGGTGCCTATGCCAATAGGTAATAATACTATATATAAATAAATATACTAAGTATATAATATTAATTATTAATTATATAAAAGATAAGTAAAATAAATAAAATTATATATCCATATATAGTATATTAAGTATATATAAAGGCAAATACGAGCATATTCTTATTGAGTAATTCTGCTCCAGATACTCTCTGACTTAGACATACTCGATACTCATCATAAATCGACAGGAGCGTGTGGGACAACACCTTGCATGTATCATATATAGTAGATATATAAATAGTATATAAATATATATATAGTAGAGCTAATATATTATATATATATATAAATATATATACTATACTAAGTTATAGATATATATTAATATTTAATATATAATATATATATAAAATACTTATATATATATTTGGATAAATAATTATCTTTTAGCCGGTACTATGATGAATGTTTGAATTATATTTCAAAAATGGGAAGGAGAGACTGATTACCAACTTTCTAAGAGCGAAAAGATAACACTTTGTTTTCTAAAATATAATTTGAAACTTGACAAAAAAATTCATTTAAAAAAAAAAACGTAACTATTTATTTTTTTTCTTGAATTATTGTAACAATACTTATCGCATAGTGAAAAATCCTTACAGAACTTTTCCGTTTTATATTTAAATGTCTTTTGTATGTAGGTTAATGAGGTGGTGTCACAACGTGATTTGAATCGTTTTTTACTTCTTAAATAAGAATTTTGAAAGTATCATGTTTCATATAGTGATTGTCCAATAAAAAACTTTAGAAAATAAAATTTGAAATAAAGGAGTCTAAATGAAATTTATATACGACCAAGAAAATAGGAGTATAGATTTAAAGTAGAGAACGATCCAAAGCATGTCGCACACTCTCCTATGGGAATATAGAAAGAGTCAATTTATCTGGCTCGCATTATTGTGAAAGCCCGACAAAGATAATATCGAAATATTTTGCCCTCTTTCTCCCCCCCTCGCCGCTATACGCAAAAAAAGCATCGAATCTAGTGTTTTTCTCACTTCATGGGTTATCCCAAAAATTAATAAAGATAAACTTATGTGTTGTTCATCAATAAGAAAACATTTTTCCATCTATATGCGTACTCGCAACGAAGACCTGCTCCAACTGGTTGAGGATAAAGTGCTCGCCCGTGAAGCGTGAGAAAGCAAAACACTTTATTTTCAAGTTTTATGGAACATCTTGATATGAATCAACAGATGTGCATATGAGATATAATGTGGTTTGGATGAAAATAATGTGGGATTAAAAAAATGAAAAAAAAGTTGAAAGGATTTTTGACTTACGAAATGAATATAAATAGAAATTTCCTTTTCTTGTCAAACATCTAAAGACCTGTCTATTAATATGCTACTTGGCGTACCGTAGTTCAATCAAGGTACCATTGAAAGGATCTTTCAGCACTACGTCTGAAATAGAGTAAAGAAGCTTGGTTAAGAATAAAACGTACAAATGACTTGAAAACATTCCTTTCTGTTCCTATATCAGTGTGTGTAAATATTAGTAAATGAAAATGAAACAAAATTGGAAAATAAAATGAATAATTTGCCGGAAGGAGTTCGCTAGGAACAAATCCAATGCCGTCTTAAGTGCTAGTTACACGATTTCGCCAATATGATACTTAACCACTCTTATGATACTCCAGATAAGCTTGCCAATTACACCCCGCAATAAAGATACCTTTACGTATCTCAAGAACAGTATATTATTAAAATGGGTTGGGTGTGTCGATTATTAAGAATCCCTAAAGACCCAAACATAGGCTGGTATGCAGGCTTGTGTTATTTCTGTAGCATCTCTGATTTTCCGATAAACGCGAAATAGCAATTTCCTTTCCTCAACTGTGGCAACCGAAGCCCGACAGTGGTAAACTCAGCTCTATATTCCTTAATGCCAGCCTTAAAGAGTCAAATCACTGCGTTACAAAAAACTTATCAACAACAAACACACATCATCACACACACAACAACACAACATACTAACATACTACACAGATAAACCAACACAACACGAGCAGCAGCGGCACACATCTCACGATCACAGCACAGGAACACCATTACAGCCGACACACACCATCACACTATACTATCACAGAATCAGCTATTCACAGCCCACAAAACACGACTCACCAATACACTCAGATGACCGAGCATATTTACTGCATCTTAGCGTATAATTAATACGTACTTTTAATTGTAACTTCCTTTTATGTAGATAATGCCAGATATATATTATTATATATATATTAATTATATATATATATATAATATATTGATTATATAATATATATATATATATTAATATTATTTATTATTATATATATATAATAATTTATATATTAGATATATATTTATTATTTAATATAATATGTATTTTTTTTAATACATATCTATATTATTTGTTCTCACACTCAATAAAACACTATCGTACCTCGCTCCCGCTACCGAGACCTCGTTAAAGCTTAAAATCACGTGGTGATTCACTCTTAAGGCACACCCTTTAGTGTAAAAACATAAACCAAAGCTGTTACGTAGTGAAGGTAATTTTCTTTTTCAAATAACTGATTGCGAAGAAATTTTTATACAATTAAAATAGTGTTTTTTCAATTAATCGTCATTATATACTGCACTGAAAATAATATCATATAATAATTTGTAAATTACCCACCATGTATAAATCAAATTCTATCCATATATAACTAACTACACTATTATCATGATTAAATGTAATTAAAATTTTTCTTAATAAAATCAATGTTAGTAAGTTTAGCTTCAGTATAAATATAAGTATGGTAATATTTATTAAATAAAATATACATTTTTTTTAAATACCTCTAACTCAACTTTTTCACGTAAATATAATAATATTATATATTAAATAAATAATATATTTAAATAATTTATTACGTATATTATATAATAACTCCAAACTTACCTGATAAATACTCTTCCAAATTTTTATACATATTAGTGATTATGATATCGATGTCATAATAATGTTTTCTAAATCTCGCGATTCTCATTTTTAATCCGCGATATGTTTTTTTACATCCGTACTATTAGTACTATTTATGGGTTTATCATAAGATGCTCCAGTTTTTTGTATAGCTATATATATATCATAGTATATATATATTATATATATATATATATTATTATTAATTAATTTCTAACCTATAAAATTTAGTACACGTAATAAAGCTTTGCCGAGCTTATTATAATTTTATTAAAATAGTTAATTAAGTAAATGTTTATGGCAATTTAATTAACTATATATTCATAATACATATAGATAATATCCTATTAAAAATAATAGGAATTATTTTTAGTTTTTAATTTATAACATATATAAATTTCTCTATTAAATAAATTATATAAGTATTATTTCTCAGATTTAAGTGTAGATAACTTTATATTTTTTTTTCCAGTAATCGTAGAATGATATGAGCCATAATAATAAAATAATATAGTTAAAGAAATATTGTTTTATTTGGCTTAGAACTTATTACAATAGATTTTCATTTAATTTTTGTTTATGAATTTTTTAGACATCCTTTAGTAAAGTAACGAGAATAATATAGAATCATTTAATTCGAATATGCTCTTCCACGATGCAACCTTTACCGCACAAACAGACCGATATGTCCAGGTAAATAATTCGAATATCGATATATCTGAATACCAGCATATCCGAATCCACAGACCTTTTGAATCCGAAATAAGCACGAATCGGTGTGCGTGTGAAATGGTTTTACGATATTCCGATATCACTCTGAAATCCAGCATACACTTTCGAGTTATTACGAATTCTCCGAGTAATCGTGAATCTCGATAATTATCGGAAGGAGTCATACTAATATCCGTGATTCATAATCTCCGGATATTCGTTCCATCACTGAATATAATATATATTTATATGAAGAAATAATAGATATATATATAGAATTAGATTATATATAGTAATAAAGGGAGTAAATAGAATAATAAAAATATAAGATATGAGTATAAGTATATAAGATATAAAGAAATATAATTTAATAATAATAATATATATATATATCATATTATATTAAATGATAAAATATTAATAAAAGAGATAAATAAATATATATATATAGATGCGTAATACCCAGTATCTACAGAAGTAGAAGTAGGGCGCATTGAAAGAAATTGAATTAATTTGATCAATATAAAATTCTAGGAGTTTGTATAAACTCTGAAAACTTTATGCTATAAATCTGCGATATAAATTTTTTATAAGATTAAAGTAAAACCGACAAATCATGGTTTTTTTTTCAAGAGCATTTTTTAAACTCTACAATAGTCCTTTTCAAATATATGTTTATGCATATTTGGAAAGACATTGTACATTGGTTGGGGAGAGGGGGGAGATTTATTTTTAAATAACGTACCTCATTTAACTGCTAATCTATTTTTATTACCCAATAATAATTTAAAACGACATTGGGATAAAATATAGTTTTCTATGTAGCAGACAGATAATTGGGAAAAGTCGTTTGACAAGAGATAATACATAGCTGAATAAAGAAGACTATCGAATGTATGTACACAAAAACTTAATCGGAATGACGTATGCGATATCGTAATAAGTAAAGAAGACATATAAAAGATAAGTAAATAGAAAGTTATATAAAAGAGATGAGAATTTTTAAAACAGATATATAATTAGTATAGAGAAAATATAAATTAATGACATAATAATATAATATCCATAATAAGAGAGAAAATAAAATAAGATATGAAGATATAGATAATAATATAGAGTATAAAATCGATAGTAAATAATATAGTAGGAATATATAAAAATAAAAAGATAAATAATAATATATTATGTAATAGATAATAGTTATAGTATATAATAGATAGTAAAGAAAATAGTAGTAGATCTCATTGCGACCCACTATAAATAACCAAAAAATAATATGGGAAAATAAAATATATCATTCAAGAGCGCGCGAATCCTAGCACGGATAGTGCTTACTCGTAACAGACATTGGAGGTAATAAAGAAACAGATAATTTGAAACGGATCTAATTCTTAGCCAGCGAAGTCTGTCGCCAGATGCTTCGCTAAACGTAAATATTTTACTTAATATTTCTTTGGCAAATGGATTATAGATACAAATAATACGATGTACAAAATTAATTATTTCATTGTTAAAAATAAAGAAATAATAAAAGAATGCTTTTATAAAGGCAAAATTGAAACGAAAAAAGAAGAATAGCCGGTATTAAATGGAACGCCGTTCTACGCTCCAAAGTTATGTATACAAATATTGACGGTTTTATTGAACAGAATTTAATAAGAAAAATATAGCACGATATAATATAAGCTGTGCCCAAAATGTTATAATGCAGCAATGGGTCAGCTATAATATTGGTCAATGGCAACTTAAGCATATTAATCAAGATACTGATTTAATGAAATTGATAATGTGTGTTGGCAGGACTTAAAATAAATCTATACACTACCTTTGATTATATAAGTATTTATAACATAAAAAAAATAATTTAAATAAAAAAAATAAATAATAAATAATAACTTAAAAAATATTTGTAATAAACTATAGAAGTAAAAATAATATAATACATTTGAAAATTATCATATCCATTAAAGACTTATGATAGCTTGAGTGTATCCAGATGCACCAGGTCAGCATAACATTATTGAGTCAGAGCAATTGTTATAACAAATTCTCATGCATTTACTAAAGTAACTCATGAATATTAAATTGGTGTGTAGGTATTTGTGTAGAGAAGCATAACTTGTAAGGTAGCATAGTTCAATTTATTCTAGGTAGTACTATAAATTCTCACATAGATAAGGGCAGAGAGTTCGACTAGAGTTTTATTTATTATAATAACCAATGTCAAATGAAAATAATGTTGTCCTTCTACTAACAAAAAGAGACTGAAAGAGTCAGTAAGAGTAGTAAATAATAAAATTTCTATATATATATTATCAATATATGATGGTGTATTGTATACACAGTATACATATATATATTATAGTATTATATATTAAATTAATATTATAGAATATATATTATATATATATGAAATATATACTATATATAATATTATAATATATTATAATAATATATGATATAATATATAATATATAATATATAATAGTTATATTTATTATTATATTTTATTATGATTACATGAATATATGAAAAACTATCTAATATATTAAGTTAATGATATATATAATATATATTATAAACTTATCTAATTCGATATTTAAGTAACTATACGAAAACTTTTCTTCGATATATTATTTTGTTACAGTCAGCTTCCTAACGTGCACTATAATGTTACATTAATTTGTTTGCATATGTAATACATGTAGATCTTACCCTCACCAACCCCAATCAAGAATTTAATGGCGTAAAATATATACTATATAAAGATTTTATATTTGTTATGAGTAACTAGTCTAGATTTTCTGCAGGTATTACAATAGATAAATATAGAGCCCATATATTCGTTGACATATATCGATGTCCAAAAATATCCATAGTGGATTCTTTTACTAGTGTAAATGCCTTCTTTTAAATACAGCGTACAAATTATCCGCATTCACCCGCCTCAAAAAAATTCAGGTCGTAACCCGGCTGAGGAGAGCGTTTTTTTATTGTAAGTTAGATACTTAAATAATTCTCCGTCAAATGAACTGATGTGTAAAAAGAAAAATTTTGCACACTCTCACATAAACGCCGCATCCCAGACGGTTAAATAAATATGTAGAACAAGTCAAAGTTGAAAGTATTTCAGTTCAGGGAAAAAATTTGATTTTAGGTATTATAAAGAATGTACCACCACTTCATTTGATATAACCTTTAAATAAGTAATTGATGTGTCCCAAATTTTGATTCAATATTTCCCTACTCACCAAATCCAATGTCCAATTATAATCCTTCTATTTCGTTTGCTACGCCAAAAGGATTACTAGAGAGAATCTGAGTTGAGAGACGCTCTAATCATGAAGATTACGAGGAATTGAATTATTACATTAAATTGTTTATATTTTGAAATAACAAAAAATTATAAAAAGATGTGGGTAGAAATTATAGTTATCAATTTTTGCATTCTCATTTCCCATTTATTCAACACCAAATCGAATTTTGTTTATGAGAATTGGTCACTTTTATGTTCATCATTATACTAATCTTTTATTATTTACAAGAATTCAGGCGTAATTTGAAAACTTGTGCAGTAATCCAAATTGCCCGCCGAAACTACCATTCTTTGTAGAGTCAGAAAAAGATTAGGCGACTGGTCATTATATAATTCTGCAATTGCCTTTTGTACTATCATTGTCGTTACTGAATAAAAAACATTAAATAAAAAGCTCCTAGGACTCCAGCTCTGACAACCTCTATCTACTAAATTAAATCCGAATTTCACGATTTTCTCACGGCTTGCAATTCATCCTGATTATAACCTATAATATTTCAAAAGCAGACTAAATCTCGATCAGCTTTTCCAAGTTGTTATGAATTTGTAATAGATGTTTATTGATTATACCGAACGTATTTCATTTTTGAAGCATGACGTGGCCCATTGGTTCGAATCCTGTATCCGAGGCTGCAGAGTACGATTTATTATCCTACTGCAGTCAGGATGTGTAGAAGTATAGATTGAATATTCTCTGGCCTTCCATTGAGAGTTAATTTTTTATCAAAATGTGCAAGAATTACATTTAATGTTGAATAAATCACAGTAGTAGATTATAAGTAAACAATCGATGGTCTGCATTCAACTAGTAATGAAACGGTTACCTACGGGACGTCTTCAAGAGATCATGTTAGAAGTAACATTTGCCCATTCTGCAATTATCAAAATGAATGCATACAATGACCGAGATCAATTGGATTCAATATAGAGAAATAAATAATTTGTACAAAAGTTTCAATATAACTGCGCGTGATGTTAATTGCGAGACTCCGGTTTTCGTTCAAAAATGATATTAATAGTTTATAAAAAGATCAGGGAGAAAGATTTTGTTGTAACTTTCTCTAATCTACCTATTTATTATAACACATAAGATTTTACATTAGCTTTAGGGTCGTTTTTAAATCTTTGTTATTCCAACAATATTTTTAAAGTTAGTTGTGAATGTCGTGTCGATATTTTATTTATTGTATGATTCTTCATAGCACGTTTTTAACTTTTTAGGATAGATTAGAATTCTTAAACAGATCGAATTGAATTTAACAAACTACAAGGCATAGCATTATATATTCTTGCTTATGTTTCTTTCATATAGAGAATGCTCTTGGTTGAAAGTAGCAATAACAACCTTTGTTCCACAAATCAAGTCTTGAATGGCTGCTAAATCGCCCTAAAAATTACTGAATCCGAAGTTGAACAAAAAGGTATTTCAAGATACTGCTAGCTTCGGAATGCCCCAATTGGCTCTCTCTATGTTACTTGCATTATTGTTCCATATATTATTATTATTATTATTATTATTATATATATTATTATATATTATTGATTTTATAAGTATTATTATATATTAATTATATACTATATCATATACTTACTTAACTAGTATATATTAGGTATATAGTAATAAAATATATAGTAGTAATAAATAGGGATTATTATAGTAGTAGATAAAAACAAAATATACATATAGTTATATAACTATAATAAGTCAACTAATAGTGTCAGTAGTTATATTATTACCTAGTGTATTTACATGGCCATCTCGTGATTATTATGGCTAGGTATATGAGATTTTATTAATACATAGAGTCATCAGTGAATAGAAGTGCAGAGATCTGGTATCCTTGGATTTTTGGGTGATATTTCTGCTACTATCAATTCCGGTGTGCATAAATGTCGGTCTGAAATGCTCCGTGATTGTGCTATTGATATGTTGGATTTCCGCAATTGTACGTGCTAAATTCTCTATGTAGAGAAGAGCATAATATATATCGTTCTCAAATTTCTAAAGACAGAATGACTGATATTAATTTTCAAATCCGTTCGAGGATGATACTGTCGTTACAATAATAACAGCAATGTACGATAAAAATGACCCATTAAATATGAACTTTTTCTGATTGATCTTATAGATAATATAATAAGATAAAATTGTTTTTGCATGTTATTAGTTTTTTGAACTTTACCTGATAATATTAAATTATATTGTATAAGCACGAAGCTCCGTTCGGACCGTGTTACTACTTACTATTTACAACTATAATAAACTTCCATCCTTAATAAAATTACATATCGAATTACTACTAAATAATATTGAATTCAAAAATGTTATTTTAAACTGACAAATTAAAAGTGCTGGTGAATTAAATACTAAGTATATCAATCATAATAATATATGTTTATAATAATAGAAAACATAATGAGACAGCAACAACATTTAATTAATTTTAATTAACATATATTCATATATATTTAATACTATTAATAAATACAATATAGAGCTTTACTAATCAGTATAGTTTTTGCATAATATTTATATAGTAGAAGGAGAGCGCCAATATTTAGTAAAACGCAATGAGAATTACGGTTCAAAGATCCATTAAATCATAATCTCAAAACGCATTCAAGTTATAATAATGAATACAAAGAAGTGGTAGATCAATCGGATTTAAGTAGATCTGTTCCATATAACAGGCAATCGGTCTATTCCGATCATGCTGATAATGAGATAGTAAATAGCACAATCCGTGAATCCATCCTTTTGAAAATCTATATAACACTTTCATGAGAATTATGAATTCTCTAAAAAATTATGTTCAAGTATTATTTATAGGCCCTGAATTGCTTTTGGGAGTGCCTTTTAGAAATTTTTACATTTGATCAACATAACGTTTGATTGCTAACAATAATAAAATAGCAAAGCATTTTGAAGTAAGATTGATCATTACATTTGACATCCTAGTAGATTTTTAACTGATTTAATTCTAACAGTTTATTTCAGGTGTAAAGCGGGCTCCAATACACACATGCGAGTTGTAAGAACAAAAAGTGCTTTTAAATAGGAGCGGTTCGTCATTAGAACAGTGGACCGGTTCCACTAGTAATTATTTAAAACAGATCAATTTCCTAATTGGAAATGACTTCTTTAAATAATGTCAATAGTTTTTAATAAAAGTAAAGTATTAGCCAATAGATTCACACTTTTTGAGAAGTTGACCTTGATTTTCTTATTGGTAAGCAGTTAAATGCTAGCCATAGATTATGGGAACAAGTCGAGTTATTTTGAAGAGACGGAGGCTGTGTGCTCAATTAATACATGGTTGCGCAAAGTGACAGAAATCATAGCTCCATCGACGCTGTGGAACAAGATTTGTGATAAGTTTGGCAACACCACAACATCAAATTGACGAAGCAAAAGCTTAGTCCAAACATGACCCACAGTAACTCATCAGGTGATTGGATTGTGTCGACAAACCAAGGGGTGCTTCGACAAACACTCTTCATGTTGTGAGAAACCGGCCTTTACTCTGTTTCTTCCTATCGTCAATGTTATAGAATTATAACGCTTCACAGCTATTGTGACAAAAATAATGCTTTCTTATCTGGCTACGTGAATGAAGTCAATGCCCACTCACTTGAGAATGCTTTTGAATCTGCAGTAACTAGCACTCCTGGTATGACATTGTTGCTTATGAACTTTATGAAAATTATTAGACGGCTGTGTGCATATATTTGTATCTTAAGTGCATTCCTCTTGTTCTCTATTATCTGTCTCATTTTCCTGTGATTTATTAATATTGTACATTCCCAAGTACTTAGAGACACATATTCAAAATAAGTACTCGTGCGAGAATAATAATATCCGAATTCGGATCGCAGTCTCGAAACGGTAATCCGTTAGTGTTGTAAAAAATTTCGAATCCGAATCCGAATTGTCTCTCAGGCCTTACGACATTCACAAATTCAGAATCATAATCCTATGTATGATAGTGAATGGAAATGATTCGAATTCCAGAATCCAGCACCTTCGGATTAGAATCCGAATCTGAATTCGGATTCGCCCATCACAAGTGTAAATTAATTTTTTAAATACTATTTAAATTAATAGTTTAAATATATAACATAGTAATTCACAATGATTCTAAGGGCCTCAATAATACATAATAGATAATCTCAAAACTTAAAAACTTAAAAAATAAAAATAATAAAGTAATGACAATACATGAATAATATTATATAATTATTCTACTGCAGGTTAATCTTCAGGTACTAAAATTAAATATATAATCTATTAAAAATAATATATAAGGGTTACCAAATGTACCTTATGTATACTGGGCTACTTGGTTTCAAATTGTATTTATTATATATTATATTATATATAAAATATTATACTTAGAAAATTAGTTTGGTAATATAATATTTTAATGTTAATAAAGTAAAGGGATTAAAATATATATAAGAGCAGATGCATAATTCTCCGGTGGTATAATTCTCGCGTTGTCCTATTTATACATTAAAATGGTATTGTATGATATTTTAATGGCAAGCTTTATGAGAGTTTCATTAATTTGGTTTTGAGAAATTGATTTTGTGAGTTACCAATTTTTGATGTTCTCTTATAAGTTATTTCAAATTAGGATCTAATAATGTAAAGTTAAAGTTATTAACACTAGTATAGGCTTTCTTTTATATTAAATTTAATATAATTGCATAGGCTGAGGTTTGTCTGTATTATAACACTAATTTAGAGTCCTTTACGTGGAGACTAAAATTTCTTTAAATGCAATACATAAAAATTCATAGGTTATATACAATCTTAAATTTTCAGTGTTTTAAATCAAGATTTAATAATGGCTGGAAACATAATATACAGAGGTTGCGAAGGGCCAGATGCGGAATACATAATATTACGGTCATCAGGGGGTCATGATTTCATAATTAAGAAAAAACTTGCATGTGAAACATCTCCAACGATAAAAGCAATTCTTGGGGATCCTGCTCAATACGAGGACAATGAAAAGATCATTATTAATTTGCCAATAGCGTAAGTATGTGATTGTCATTAGTCGTGCCTCTTAAACCCGCTTCACATCAAGATAATCTGAATTAATTCAATCTTAAATTGAAAGACCAAAAAAAACAATGATTAGGGGAATTTCTCTCCACTCGTGCCTGTAAAATCATAGTTAATCCGGTTCAATGTAGACAATTTTAAAAAAGATCTTTAAAATGCTCTGCCTGATTCCTATTCGCTTGATGAGAAGCGGGTCTTACCATAATGAAAAAAATTTTCAGGTCACTCATTCTTCAAAAAGTGTGTATCTATATGTATTACAACAGGCATTACGGTGAGAGAAAACTTAGAACCCCAAATTTTCCAGTGGATCCAGAAATTGCTTTTGAACTTGATCTGGCTGCTAATTACTTACATTGCTGAAAATTATTTTATAACTGTTTTTAAATATATTAGTTGTAATGTTCAAATTTATTAAATGAAAATTGTTTTAATTCGATTTATCAGACAATGTTTAAGTAGTTTTTATTTGGTAACTGGAAAATGCTTCAATAAAGATGTAAAATGTTAAATCTTTTCTGGCACTCGATTTGTAATGTAAATCCGAAGAAGAGGGTCAATCTACTCCGTAGATGTTATAAACCCTTCCTCAATTGTGTAATTCATTTCTAGTCACTGAATTTAACCGAATAATGCTTGAATATCAGTTGGCTTAAGTTTATTATAAAACCCGTATCTGAAACTGCAAATTTTCGTGTTGGCTCGTCTCGCATATATTAAACAATATGGTAAGCCAAAATACTTCCAAAAGGTTGCTATTCTAATCAAATTCCTACTGTAGTATTTTTCAACCTTTGGCAGTGACAACCTAGGTAAACTTGGGCGACTCCTTCGTAACTATTAAAATTGAAAAACTTACTGGAAGCAAAACCTAGTTCTATTTATAGTATAAACATATTGCTATTAAAGAACACTTTAAAGGAATCTTTTTTTTAAGACATTTAACCAGTTTAGTTTAAACTTAACACCCTGTTTGAAAATCGGTCCTACAGATTCTACAGTAGCTTGGAGAGTTGGAAATAATTTTCAGCGCTCATTTGAATATGTAAGATATTTATAACGGGTCTGTAGTTATATTCAAAAACCCTTCAACTGGCTCCTGTTTTACATAATTATATATATAAAGTAAAATTTAACACCCCACCCTAATTTTATCGAAAAAAAAAAAAACATTCCTTAATAGTTTTACATGGTTTCCACGTTCAGGCATAAACTACAGTGAAGATGTATGGAATGGGAGAATTTCTTATTTTTCACCAAAGTTATGCAACAATGAGGAATTCAATAGAATGAATTGGAGATTCCGAACTTCTTACCGAAATTGAAAGAGATGGAAATTGAAAAAACAGGATAACAAAACTACATTTTTGAATGTATCTTCCCGAAAAGGAGAGAGATGGAAATTGAAAAAAACAGGATAACAAAACTACATTAAGTGATATCTAAAATTGAATTTTTTTTTCATAAAATTATAAATATCAAGATTTTTCACAACAGATGATTTAGCTATAGTAACAATACTAAAAAAATAAAAAATTAAAATCTTTAGAACGTAGTGTAACCATATTTTGATCAGTCATTAACAGGGTTGGCACGAAAAAAATCTAATGATTTAAATCAACTGATTTTTATTTTTAGACATTTGTTTTTCGTAGAAACTAATTAATCCTATTTATCGATCCTAATTAATAAGTATTATTTCACCTATATATAATAAGTAAATTCAACAAAATAGTTTCAAATCACTTTTAACAAAGAAATTAAATAAAATTAGAGCACTAGAAATTATACAATATATATATAATTAAATAACTTAAACTAAATAATAATTATATTTTAAACTTATTATTAATTGGGTAATATAGAATTAATTACTAATTTTAAAAACTAATTACAAAGCAATTTGTGCGCCAAAAAATCAAAATTGATTTTTTTATTAAAAAAAAATTCAGAAAATCCCGAACCCTGATCATTATTGATACACAAATTTGAAAACTTCTGACTGAATTCAGAGGACGTTAGAACTAAGTATTTATATTTAAATAAGTAATTCAATCTAAAATTTAAAATTTAAAACTACTGCTGACTTGAACTCTTCCCCTCCCCCCACCCCGTTTTGTCAGGTTCTTGCACCTGAACCCTTTCACATGAACCAAAAAAAATATGAAAGTAAAATAAAATATTAAAAAATCATACGAAAGCTGTGAGGTTGGAAATAAATTAATAATCAATTTCGATAATTTCTTTAGAGAAATTTGTTGTTTTTTTTTGTTTTTTATACCAAATGAAAAAGTAACTGAATAAATACTTGTCAAAAAGAACTTATACCAGTTAAAAGATTAGTTAGTTTGGCAATTTTTCTCCAATGTTAAAATTAACATAAATATCTTTTAAATATTAAAACGAATTAAAATGTGAAAACAAGGCCATTAAATGATAATTTGAAATTTATTTTTCTATATTTATGAAAAATGCAAAATGCACATCCACATTCTTATATCATATATTTAGGATAAATAATATATATACAGAGACTTGCTGAGTCCCTCACAATAAAAAAGTCATACACCAATTACTCTCCCATCTCAGTTTTCGTTTATTCCCTAAAACGTTATCTATTTGCATGGTGATAAATATCACAAGTTGGTTTTGCCCACCAATACGACATATTTGAGAGAGAGTTAAGACAGTTTAAACATATCTAGAAAAAACTCAATCACTGCAATTTACGACTCTAAAACTTCCGGACTTATATTTTGTCTGTACAGATCTAAATATGTTAAAAAAAAAAAAAAGGACAATACAGGTGAGTTAACTTATATCGCTTAGTAATAAAAACTCATCTACTGGGTAGCGCTCATAAAAAATTACTAGCATGATGTTAATAGGTTACTAGTGTCTAGGCCAGATAGGGTGTGGTATATAGACACAACACAAGACTTGAATCACTTACTCCTCGATGATTCTCTAAAAATATCACACGGTATTATATTTCACGGCAAAAATAACTTAACTACTAACGTCTTTAACTGATTAATATACAATCCACATGATCTGTTAAACTCAAAAGTAGTCAAGTGGAATATAAGATCCTCACCGAGAGAGGTATACCGACTCTATAAATATAATCTGGAAATTGATAGATTCAATTTACTGTACCTTGGTAAAATTAATATTTATAAAAATATTAATATGTAGCTAATAACTATCTTTCACATACTTCTTACGAGACAACTCGATAAAATAGAAACAAATTCATTTGGCCAGGCCCCGTGACAAAACCAATCAACTAACACTCTATCTAATGCTCTCGATACAAACCAATGTTATTACTGTAACAAGTGTACATACTTCTATTTCATGCCTTATATGTAAAAAGATATATTGACCATGTGTTTTAGGTTGCCAATATATTTTGTAAATGCAACTCATATATAACTTCATACAAACTCTCAGCCCATACATTCATACTCACCTGAAGAATGCCTTCATTTGTGGACAAATATAATAACGAATTTTATTGTGTGGTAAAACTTATTCGTTATACGCTTATGTGTAGAAACAATATCTATGCTCCGAAACAAAAATCATTTTCTATTTTTTTTCTATCTCCCAGCAAATGAACACGAGATATGTGATACAATCTATTCAGATTTTAATTCTCGAAGAGATAACTCTAGTTCTTTATAGAACTGTCACAAGAATAGCTAAATTATATTTTACTCTTTTGAATTATATAAGTGAAACGAGGTATAGAGAGTGAGCGTGTTGGAATTAATACTCATAGATACTGGCAATATTAACGCACATGGCGAATTTATGTTATGGACAATATAAGTATGCTAACCTGTAATAAAAAAAAATTAAATTAAAAATGATACTGGTCTTACAAACGTAGAAATTGTCGTATAAGTCCCTGAACAAAATATCGAGCAATAAATAATGACGAAAGTTGATACTTCTGGGATATATGGTGTATTTTACAACACATAGCTCAAATCCGCCCAGATAGTAAGTTTATATGGAATCTATCTTTAAGTTATCTCGATATTATCAAGATTTTTCCTATAATTCTCATTTATATAAGTATATAGATATATATTAAATAAATAAATTATACTACAGTTAGTATTATTTTAATTATCTATCTATTGTAACATATAGCGGATGTCAAAAGGTATCCATATATATGCACACCGCAACTATAGAACAAAAATGCTAACTAAAAGTACATACTATATATATATATATATATATTAATATATACATTATATATATTATATATATATATATATATATTATATATTATATAATATAGATATGATATATATATATATATATATATATAATATATTTATATTATATATAATTAAGTAATATATATAATATATATTAATAAATGTATTAATATTAATGTCAAAATTAAAATAAATAAATATTAATTCAATCTACAATTAATTAATATATGGTCATTAACCTAGTATAGTATCCTCATCAGAATACTCCTTGCACCAAATACAATTTTGATACCGTGAATAATTTTTACTTAAGTTTTATCACATAATTTAAAGTTTATATCTGTAACACATTCATAGTTTAACGTTCTTAGTTTTAAGATTTAAAGTTTTATATGTTATATATTATAACATAATAGTATACAAAAAATTTACTATATGGACAGACTGCTAAGTTAAGGCAAGCTTCTGGGAATATGCCAGGATGTCAACTTTGCTCAACCATAAGATCCACAAAAATATTTCTTATTATAAAAATAAAATGATTTTACATACACAAATTACTTTATATCATGTACTGTCTCAACATTTAATGTATAATCTCATGTTGTTGTAACAAGAACTTTTATAGAAATAGCTAGTTCTCAGTTGAGGTGCTGTACAACGCAAAAGAAATGTTGCCAACACTAGTAATAAGCAAATCTTATATTCTAAATAAATGAAAATTGTGGCTGTAGTAGTTAGTTGTATATTAAAATAATACTAATGTTTAATGTTCAAACGACTTTGTTTGTTAACACTAAGATGTGGGAGAATCTTCGGGGTTACTGTGTACACACAAATATACACAGGAGTTCAATTGAATAAATACTATTATATTACATATATAGTGAATATATAATATATATAGCATTTATTACCTGAGTTTACACATTGCATTTGCAAATCGCATTTACATTAACTGACACTATATTTAAAATATCGAAATAGTTAACATAAAATATTATATAAATTTACAAAATTTTTATCACAATTATTTTAATATATATATATAAATAACACAGTACTAAATACTAAATATATATTTAGCCTTACAAGAAAAATAAGCCACGAAATTTCCCCATTGAAAATCGGTACATTCCTTCTTATTAAAAGTAAAAGCATTCAAATATCAAAAGGTTTTGGTATAAAAATTATATAAATAAGTAACCTCCTACGTATTATTACAAGAACTATGTCACACTATAAATAATATTATACAATAACACTCATCAGACAGTAAGCAACATATGCGCAGTACCAACTGATAATAATCAACTCACTTGAATTTGAACTAGACAATATAAATGAAAAGCCAAAAAGATCACTCATAAAATATTTTACATATATAGTTTTACTATTTATATATATATACATCTCTATCTACCCCACCTAAGTTTAGTGAATCCGTAGAGTCAATTAAAACTCTTAAATAATAATTAATTATAAATGAGTATTGTATATAATTACCATACTTATTAGTTATTTTTCATTTCTAATTACAGGAAAATTTATAATATATTACAACATTCAATCAGACCGAAAAATTGGTAATTCTTTACAATCGAAACTTTGTTCACAAGAAATGTCAATTTCAAGTCTTATTTTAACAATCTTCCATAAAAGCAGTTTCAATTTATTATCTTGTGTGCGCATTAAATCACATATACGAATTATTAAAATTTATTCCGTATTACATATCATATATATTAATAATATATTATACTATTATAATATTACATATAATACATACATATATAATAATAATGCGCTAAGTAACCTTTAAATATCTATAACTAGATAGAGATAAAAATACGCTGATAGATACAATACAGATCACATCACATTATTTGATAAGTAGCAAATAAAATTATTTACATTAGTTCATATATAATTAATTATACACGTTCAAATGAATTTGTTTAGGAGACGAAAAGTAACGAGAGTGCATAATACTAGTAGGTTTTATAATAAAGTCTTAGATTTAAAATATTAAGTTTTCTATTGGCTGTAGTGGGTGCAAGCTTTCTGGGAATTATGCAAGAGATAATAGACAACCTAAAAAAATTTCCTTAAAAAACTTACATTACTGTAAATTTTTTCGAACTTAGAAATTTTTTGAACTTATAAAATTTTTGGGTTCCAAATATTTTTTTAAGATAGAAATATTTTGAACCTTTCCCCTTATTGATAACTTTCACAAATTTCTTTTGATATGAGCCTTTGACTCAAATTTAATATCATTATAGTTTCGTATAGATATTACATTCAAGAAAATATAGAAAAGAAGAATTATCAATTGATGAACAGGACCATTTGTTTTAAAATACATAATGAGGTAATGTTATGTATTACGTGTATGTGTATTATTGCATTACAATCATTATAATGAAAGAGTTAAAATAAATAAAAGTAGGAGATAAGGTTAACTACTACTGAGGTTAACTATCACTTAATTAACAGAAAAAGAAGAAGAAGTCGCTCCATAACGCACAGCTACTGAAGTATATGAGGCAACTGATAAGAAAGCTAGACATTAAAGTAAGCAAAGAATAGAAGGAGGAAACTACCCATAAAGTGAAGGGGAGCTTGGAGTTAAGCATGTGACGACTGATTGCCATACTATAACCTATGAGTCAAATGTACTTTGAATTAATGTCATAAGGTCACATTACACTGACAAGGCTCCCCGTAAGTTTTGATGAGCGGTAGTGAGAAATACTCCATTAAATCGATGTTAAATAGGAAAGTATAATCACCATAGATAGACCTATATCGTAACGTGCCGTTAAATATCCGTAATTACACTGAGTCGGTAATCGGTAATAAGAAGAGTAATTAGAGGATTCCCAGATGGTTAAGAAGTTGAAGAGTTAAGAAGGGTTTCAATAGATCTTAGATTAAGATAATATATCTAAGTGAGAGCTTATAGCTCACGAATATAGTTAGTGAGTAAAGGATCAGAGCTGGCATTTCATATTTTCGATAGTTGGACATTGTGCGTGTCTATCTCACAACACTGAGCGGGAAAGTTATTATATAATTGCATGCAGACATAGAGTAATATTTAAGTTGAATTTATATAATATATAAGGGAGGTAGGGCCAGCTCGAAAAGCACATGTCCATCAAAATAATCGGGGAGGGATTGCCATCCGGGCCTCCTACCGCAACTATATGACCTAACGTTTACATAGATCTCAGGAGCCCATGTCACCCAATCAAATTAGATTTGTAAATCACTAAGGCTCAAAAGATCAGTAATAGGACACTTAGAAGAGATGAAGTGATATGTGGTAGGATAGTGAGGAATGCCAGAATCGTTCCAGGGTTTGAGTTAGAGAAACATAGGAGGCAGAGAGATGATTGGCCTTTTTCAGTGTGTGTATTAGTAAGGCAATCAGAAGCCAATCAAAATTCTGGAATAAGAGGCAGGAAAGGTCTATATACTTATATATATATTATAATATATATATATTATCATATATATATATAGTATATATATATATATATTATATGGAACTAACGATAGTACTATCGCACTAATGATAACCTTTGAAAATGCAATCGATAGCAAAAAAGACTATCGATAGGTTCGCCAACAGTTGCTGCCCTGGTTCCATCTTATATACTATATATATATATTATATATATATTATTATATATAGTACACAGATTTTGACAGTTGTCTAGAGATGTTCTATTGGCAATAGAGGCCAGAAAGAGTTTGTCACTCACTATACACACGCGCAGCCATTAGCGTTGAGCGCACTTTCGTGTGATGTGAACTATGAACATTATATCGCCGCTTTAGTGATCACGAATGGCATATAGGAGAGATTGGTTTCTCATCGAAAATTTCTAGCTGAATGAAAAAGGTTGATGACTAGAATGTAAAGTGACTTTTAAATAGAAACTGCTGAGAAGAATTAATATGTATAATATATATATAATATAAGTTACTAATATTAAGCTGGCACGAAGAATTTATTTCTAATCTTCCCGATAAGTCAGCTTTCTTTCTATCTCTGATGTGATGCTAGAAAAGAAAACAGTGCTACTTGTTAAAATTCTGATACAAGCGTGAGGATTTGATGAGTTTCTGAGAGGTAGTAAAAGCTGATTATAAGTCAACGGAAGATATGGAAACTTTTGATAGACTCAAGAAACTCTCCTCTTCTCTAATCTGAACTTCCTTGCGAAATAATAGAATATTAGGATCCCGACAGGAAGATTAGGAACAATGTGCTATAAAGCTCTTTATACATGTTGAAAATATTTTAAATATCTATCAAGAGTTCAAGAGAAACCGTCTTACTATAACAAGATAATTAACTCAGTATAGAATTAACTTATATAGAGGCAATAGACTTCTTTTCTTATTCCGTATCATATTATTAATTCGCGCATAAGGTGATAAATAGATATAGAAGGGAACGAGGTTTTCTCGGAAAAATATACTAATTTCTATACAAGAGAAATATATCTGCGATTGAAGAGATCTGTATGGTGAGGTAGTGACTAGTATATAATGGCAAAGTTTAGTAGCTAGAATGATTATGTAAATTAATACGTGGTGCAAGGATTTTACGCACTATATTAGGAGTGATGACGAAATGAGGTTTAGTGTATATTAATAGTGAAGTATAAACTCATGCGCGGCAACTTGATTGTTGATATACAAGAGTATATAGGTGTAATAGTCTTTAATACAGGATAAAACACTTGTGTATGAGCACACGAATCAAGTGACATGAGACATCTGTGTAAGTTATTGGCTCTCTAAAAATAAGAAGAGGTATAATTTTAGGTCAAGGCTGAATCAGAATAGAGAGGAACTAGGTAAGTTAGTTAGAGGTAAATGAATTATTGTAGTTCACATGGTCACTCTAGGCCAAATAACAAAACTTACAGTAGTTTAAAGAGAAGAAATAGCTTTTCGTAATACAGTTATAAACTTTTTTTTTTAGATTAATAGTACTTATTATTTATTAAGATATTTTAGAATCTAAAATTAATTTTTGTTTTAATTTGTTTTAGTTAAAGAAAATAAGTAAAATTGAAAATATGTAGGATTTCTCTACATATTCATCTTATATATACGCACAATATAGAGTATGAATTGTTGCAAATGTTTTGATACATATATTTTGTTAGAATCCATACCCTACTATTTAGTGTGATTATCTCTCTTGTGATTATTTATTTTGTGAATAAAGATTAAAGAAGAGAGAGGAAACAAAGATTATAAAAGTCACGTAGAAGACAGGGAACCTAGGTGAGTTAGAATTATTTATTTAGGAGATAATATAAGTAATATAATTCTAGTGCTTAGTTATGTGTTTATTACTTTGCAGTATATCACACTAAGTAAGAGTTCTGAGAAAGCAAGCAAGTGATTTTAATAATACAAGTAAATATAAAATTTCAGATAGGAAAGTGTAAAAAATATTTTGTGTAGACATAGTCCAAGTTAGCATCGTATATGATTGTCTATATTTGGCTAAATTCTCGTATGTATATAACAGGAGACTAATTACAGTGAATGATGTGTACTCAAATAGTATATTCTAGTTTTACGTGTGAGTACGTTCAATAGCCTCGTCATACAGAGGTGATATATATGCATATTTTGTGGATATAGAGTTAGTTTCGTTCATTTTTTAATCACCTTTCAATCGTGAAGTTTAGGATAACAAAGTAGTATAAAATATACTGCCAATATTTTCTCTAGTCAAGTCTTCTATTATACTATAGTCCAGTGATAGAAGTATTTTGAGTTTATATAAGAAAAACCAGGGAATAAAATAAAGTAATGAAAACACAGGG
This sequence comes from Trachelipus rathkii, assembly GCA_015478945.1. Taxonomy (NCBI): domain Eukaryota; kingdom Metazoa; phylum Arthropoda; class Malacostraca; order Isopoda; family Trachelipodidae; genus Trachelipus; species Trachelipus rathkii. The sequence continues at coordinate 9,723 of JABUQX010093472.1, read as the reverse complement.
AATTTGAAAATTATAAACTTGTTTATAAAATACACCTACAGTTATCAAGGAGCCCCTTACTCCACTAATACAAGCAACACCTCCTCGCTCATACAGGTGCACCAAGAGCCTTCTTACAATTGTATACGTTACACGAATGGCCCCCTGACTTTTACTAAATCAATATATCATCAAGTACTTATTACATAGACTTCACTACACAGTACAGTTTTTTTATGTTCCTCATATACTGAAACATAATATACATATATAAGAGAGGAAGAAATTAATATAATACCAAATAATATAAATAATGAATTATATAACACTCGCAAGTTTCACTATGCTGAATTTAGTCAGCTCTGTCACTAAGTAAAAATACTCCACCGCATATATATATGAAACTGGTAATCCTCTTTCAATGTTCTTTCAGTTTCCAACACACCATATGACATCATCTTCTTACATCTTCTTAAAAACCATCCATACCTAATAAATATTAAAGACAAGTACAAAATTATCATCACCTACTTATCCCACCATTCAATGTCTTTCAGTTTCAACACACCCAAGCCATTTTATTGCTTAGAAGTTAAGATGAACCCTCAAAAAACGAATTAGATTCCCTCAGTTCCATACCCAACAGTATCATCACCATACTTATACCCAAACCGAACATGGGTCACTACTACTTTAATACACTTTCACATACATCTCTTGCCCTACTAAAACAAACACTTTCATTCATCATTTGGTCCAAATTTAACCAGATTTCATATTGTTTACATTAACTGACTTATTTCACAAGGGCTCTCACAACATTTTTCATTATAAACCCTATTCATTTTCACTTCACTAATAATTCTCCCCACTTCCTTCCTCCATCCATGGCCCTCCACTTACTTAATTTTACATAAAACATCATAATGATCTGATATTCTCATCCCCAACCCCTCACTGATTTAACATCCATCATATACTTCAATGTCCATCTTCACCAATACAAAATCAATCATACTCATCACTTCGATACCATCTTTGTATTTTTTATCGATAATCTTGTCCAAGCTATGTGCCACAGATCAACTCATCAGATCACAAATCTCTTCATTAAGAACAAATATAAAATAGTGCAATTAATTTTGTTTTGTTTTTTTATTGAAGCAGATTAAAATGAGAAATTATACTAATTATGGAGTTTAAAAATTATCTCAAACTGATTAATATTTTTAAATATTTTCTTTAGTAATCCTCCCTGCAAGACCTGTGATAAAAGTAAGACTCCAATCATTACGTATTTCCTACATTTCACTCCCTCAATGTGGCTTCCTTCTGATCATTCTGGTTTGAATTTCCTTTCCTTCTTTTTTTTTTGTCCAAATTTATTTTTTATTTTTTTTTAGTAGTATTTGCAATCCAGTCCAGACTCACACTCCTAACTGAAATCCATCTTTTTACTGGTTTAGAGTTGGCTTTTTTTGACAGTATTTTTAGTCTTCAAACTAGATTGCTTCCCTTAATTGATCTTTAACACACTTTTACTTGATTATGTAATAGTGATGCACATAATATCTGACTTCAACTAGGCTAGAGATTGTCATTTTGCAAATCTTTGCAAATCGCCTTTTCAGTTTCTGTCTCTTCAGCCATAGTATGTTTAAAATTGACAGAAAATGTTTGTCTGAAATGTTAATACCATATGTTAATTGTAAATTAACTGTTAAAACAGATCTTATAACATACAATATGTAAATGCCATTCAAACACTGATTCTATTCAACTGCCTTAATTAAATTCTTATATTAGTATAATATTTTCAAACTGTTTTATTAATGTATTTTATTACAGAATAATTTCAACAATGTTCTAAAGAAAAATATTGCAATTATTTTACTTTTATTATAGTACTAAAAGTTACATAAAAAAATATAAAAAATACAAATATAAATTTACTGAATTTCTAAAATCTAATAAGTGAATATTAACAGAAAATTCTCCATTAGGGAAGAAGTTCATCAGGCAGAAGATTTCAACCCACATCTCTCTCTATGGTGTATCACTTATTTTAGTTGAATCCTATCCCATCAAGCTTATATAAACCCTTTGGTCATTTTCAGATCTTTCCTGACTGTGAAACAAACTTTGCTTCTCCATTTGGCATTAAAATTGAAGAATTAGATGAAACTGTATCTATAAAGTCAGAGTTGAGAGAAATAAAGAAGGAATCCATGTTAGACGAAGAACAAGTCAACAATGACGTCATAAAACCTGAAATGATTGGGAAGAAGTCAAGCCCTCAATATGTGAAGGTATTTTAATTTGTTTCTCATTACTTTTTATTCAAGTTAGAATCTGATGAACAATAGTGCAGGAACATTACTTTTTTCTATTATTATTATTATTATTATTATTATTATTATTATTATTATTATTATTATTATTATTATTATTATTATTATTATTATTATTTTTTCTTTATTTCCCCTTTGTCCCAGTTTGGGTGAGCACGCAGCATTACACTGAAAGAGAATAATTAAGTAGAATAATTACGTAATTCAAAAGAAAGCTCCCTCCATTACATTTCCCTCATCCCTTAAGTGCGATCCGTCGCAGCCAAAAACCCACCCTGGGGTTCACAACCCGGTGGCAGACCCCCCCCCCCCCCACTGTGGTATCTCGTCAGTGTAAGGGTTTCCAGTGGGACAGCCAAAAACAATGACCCTCACAAAAACCCGCCACCTCACTCCTATTATGCACCTTTCTTCTCTCCTCTGCCAAAGTCACATTCCTTTCATTTAGACACTCCATTACTGACTCATTTATTATTACTCTTATTATTATTATTATTATTATTTATTTATTTTATTATTATTTATTATTATTATTATTATTATTATTATTATTATTATCCTTTAGCGCCCCCAAAACCAGGGGTAAGGTGCGTTTGACATGCATCGGAAAAAGAAAAGTAAGTAGAAGAACATACACAGTCGAAAAGAAAGGCCCACCTTACCGCACCCCTCTATACCTATTAGTGGAGAACTCGTCGCAGTCAGAAAATCCCCCTAGAGCTTCAAGAGCTTCACGGACGAACCCTCACTATGGCATATCGTCAAGTATAAAGGTTTCATCCCCTGGCCCAGGTGGGCCCAAAAAACCATGACCCCCACAAAAACCCCTTCAGTATCACCATATTATACACCTTTATTCTCGCCTCTGCCAAACTCACATTTCTCTCCTTCAGGAATTCCTTTAAACTGGACTCAATCCACTTTTTCTCGTCTCCCAGCCGGTCGGTTTCCCAACACACTGCGCCCTATACATCCGCTTAACAACCGACTATCATTCATCCTTTCCATATGACCAAAACCATCTCAACATACTTTCATTATTCTCTCATTTACCCCTTTCTTCACACCACCACAAACTCTCTAATAAGTTAATTCCTCATTTATCAATTCTTTCGCACACCTGCACCCCCTAAGATTGGTCCATCTGAACACAGTGAACTTTAGATGTATACTTCTTATTCCAGACCATAGTCTCACGACATACAATAACACAGGTAAAAACATACCGTCATGTAAGACCCTTAGCACACTCAGACTTAGTCCCCTTTACATTCACCAAACGATTTAATGCACCAGCCACCTTCCGCCGTTCACAACTTTTCCTACTTACACTCTGCATCGTCCGTTCCCTTCTCATCCAACATTACCCTAAATATTTAAACGCAGACACTTGTTCCAGCTGCTCACTATCTAACATAACTTCACATGAGGAGTGTCCTCACTCACAACCAAACCTTTACTCTTATCCACGTTTACTTTCAAACCCCTCCTTTACACACCCTGCCAAATCTCATCTACCATCCTCTCAAACTCTATTCAGATTCGCCACACAGAAACCAAATCATCCGCATACAATAGGTAGGGCACCCTCACTCATCTCCATTCTCCACCATTCTACCACACCATTTCCTGCATCCCCACCTCGAATTCTTCATAACCCCATCTATATACAAATTGGAAACCAACACGCTTCACTATCGTCATACATCTTTTGATTCCATCCAGAATCTACCACCAACACCATATATCACTAACACCTTGCCCTATAAAGCTTTCCCTATTTATACTCTATTCCGATTACGCCTGTTGCCAAATCCATTAAAACCAAATACAATTTATTCTTCTTTCTCTCATTTTTCTCAATCATTTGTTTCATGTAAAGATTTGATCCACACATCCTCTACCACTCCTAAACGCACCTTGTTCTTCACAGTCATCCTTCGGTCCCTTCGGACGCCACTCTTTCGACACAACTACCATGGGCATATACCTTCCCTAAACTCTTCAATTAAACTGATTCCCCATAATTCTGTTACAGTTCCCCCTTTTCTCCCTTACCCTTATATAGGGTACTATTACCGCCTTCTCCTCCAATCCCTGGGAACTATACCCTCCATAAATACGCTTTGTTACACAACTCTCAAATCCAATCAATCACCATCTCGGCCTCCGTTCTTGATCATTTCACCAGTAATTTCATCTATACCTGCAGATTTACCATTCTTCAACTTTTTCACTCTACCCATTACCTTCCTCGCCTACTAATAACTTCATCCCCAAAAATAGCTATTTCCTTCTTGCACCATCAAACCCCACACACATTCACTATCACCTCTTCATACTGCTAATATTGTGCAGAATTTCGAAGTGTTCTTCCACACTCCCCTCACATCCATTTAATCAGTTACAAAATCACCATCTCTATTCGTTATTCTAAGCAGATTCCCCTTATTTCAATCTTAACCTTTTTCGCGCTTCCTTCCAGAAGAGCTTCCTATCCTTTCTAAATCCCCATTCATCCTCCTGCCAAACTGTTCATTTTACCTCTTGTTTTCTCCTTCGTATACACCCTTAGTATTTGTCTTTTTTTCCTCCTTATATAATTCCAAGATCTTTCTTTTTGAGTCTTTCATCATTTGCTTGACATTCCAACCACGCTTCTTTTTACCTTTAAACCGCTTTCATCACCTCTTCATTCAACCATTCACTGTTAACATTTTCTTACTTCCGACTTTAGCACATCCAGCATACTTCCTTTGCACTACTTACAATTGCTTCCTTCATTTGCCCCCAGATTTTTTCAGTATCAACTTGTTCACATTCAACCGTTTTACTAGCGAGCGCTCTTACATACTTATCTTATTGTCTTGCTCACTTAACTTCTCACTCTTAATTTTACCGTACTTCCTTTCGTAGCACCTTTCCTCTCCATCCAAGCCCCACTAACTTAATTTTACATGAACAACATAATGATCCGATAATTTCCCATTCCTAAACCCTAACTGATTTAACATCCAACCATACTTCAACATCTCCTTCTTCACCCACACAAAATCAATCATAACTGTTTCACTTCGATTACCCATCTCTACCTACACCAACTCTAGTAAGTTATGGATACTCTTGTGTTTTAAAGAAAGTATTACTTACACCACATACCTCTCTCTTCACAGAAATCAAATCACCTTCCTACCATCTCATTTTCTCCGCCACCCCAAAAACACCTGTTATACCATCTCCTTTTTTTGATCCACCTATCCAACCATTTAGGTCACCCAACACATTCAATCTGAAGCTCCTACTCCCCCCCCATCCAGAACATTATTCAGATTATCCCAAAAAAATCGTACTTCTCCTCAACGTTTCCCTCAGATGGACCATACGTCACAAACCACACATACCTTGACCTTTTCAACTTAATTTAACCATTAGAATTCTAGGATCACACACACAAAGTCTACCATAGCTTGGTACCAAGGTCACTCATATATATATATAGATATTAGATATATATATATTATATATATATATATAATATATTATATATATATATATATATATATATATATATATATATTATATTATATATATAATATATTATATATATATATATATTCCTCCTTCAGACGGTCACCGGTATATATATATTTGTATCGATCGTTTCACCCGATGGCCCGAAGCCATTCCTCTCGCAGTGGCTACAGCGGAATCAGGATGTACCGGTGCTCTTATGGCTCACTGGATTTCGCGGTTCGATGTGAACTCTTTCGAAGCGTTCACCAGGCGGCAAGAAGGTGCCTAGAGGAGCCTTTGTGTGCCTCTGTACCTTGGAGCGCTGGCACGAAAGACATTCACGAGTCCACTTTTTCACGTCGGTATTAACGTTGGGCCACACAAAGCGTGCTGTAACAAGCTTTTGTGAAGCCACAATACCTGGGTGAGAAAGGGAATGAAGGTTGTGAAAGATGGCCTTTCTAAAAGTAGGAGGAACGAAGGGGCGTGGATGTCCTATCGACATGTCACACAGGAGTTTTTTCTCAACGCCGGGGAGTGTGATTCACTGCAGCTGGAGTGAAGAATCCTGGGGAAGAGCAGTGTCTTCCGACGCCTGGCACGTTGCCATGTCCTCATAATTGATGGAAGGTAGAGCAGACAGAGAGTTAACCTCGATGCGTGAGAGTGCATCAGCAGTTAAATTGTCCACTCCAGAGATGTGCCTTATATCGGTTGTGAATTGCGAAACAAACTCAAGATGACGAGCTTCTCTGGGCGAGTGCCGTTCATGCCGAGATGCCATCGCAAACGTGATAGGCTTGTGATCCGTGAGGATGTGGAACTCGCGGCCTTCCAGAAAGTACTGGAAGTGACGGACCGTGAGGTAAATAGCAAGATGCTCCCTGCCGAAAGCACTGTAACGTGTTTCAGCAGGCTGCAACTTACGTGAGAAAAAGGCGAGAGGTGCCCACACATCATTCAGGCGTTGCTGCAGGACGCCTCCGACTGCGAAGTCGGACGCGTCTACCTGAATTCTGGTGGGTGCTGAATCCTGTGGATGGACTAACAGAGTTGCGGATGCCAGAGCTTCCGTGGAGGAGTCAAAAGCGGTATGAACTTCATCCGACCAGTCCACTTTTTCTACTGCCTCACTTCTTCAGAGCGTGTTTCGGTCTTGGAACAAGGTGTAGTCCACCTGCTGATGGCAGGAAGCGATGGTAAAAGTTAACCATCCCGAGGTACTGGCGAAAATTGTATTAGAGACAATAATTATGTTTGTTAAGTGGTATTAAGGACAATAAACTTCGCTTAACAATTCAAAAGCAATAATCTATAATTAAAGTATCTCAATTTGTAGCCTTACAACAAACAAAATTAGTTAGTTAATTATAAATTATTCCAAATTTAATTATATATATTTCCAAGATGTTGATGATAACTTCAATGGTTTGAGGATTCCAGGATGTTTACTTGGGGATGAATTACAACAAGCTCTTCTATTCACATTTATTCATTGGAACTATAATAGAATCAGAATAGGAACCTGTGGAAAAAACCACTGTTAGTATCTATATTATTAATAAAACAATAACAATAATGATAAAAGTAATAATAAAAATTAATAATAATAATAATAATAATAATAATATAATAATAATAATAATAATAATAATAATAATAATAATAATAATAATAATAATAATAATAATAATGAGTAATAATCATACATTTGATAATAATAAAAAATAATAATAATAATAATAATAATAATTGAATAATAATAATAAAAATCATAATTTTTATAATAATAAAAAATAATAATAATACTAAAAATGAAATAAAATAAGCTCAATGTAAACGAAATTTTATAGTTAAAATATAAGATTCTTTATACACAGGTCTTTACTTTTAATGAAAAACAAAAAACATATTAAGGAAATTTATCTGAAACAAACAATTTATATATATATTATTATATATATAAATATATAGCTAAAATATATTTATATATATAGATATCTATATATATTATACTATATATATATATATATATATATATATATATATATAATATATAATATATATATATATATATATATATATATTAAAATAAGCGTAATAGTAACGCTGAGTGTCTTTTTGTGCGCCACTATCAAGAGGAAGTCCAAAGAAAGGTTCAAAATATTATAGTACAAAACCTTTACTGGATCATCTTGAAATGAAACATAAAACCACATTTTTGAAGATAAAAGAAATATCTGAATCTTCAAGAGGAAAGGTAGCCGAAAAAAGAAAACATGATATCACAGACACAGCAGATGATGATGATCCATGTCCATCCATATTATCAACTCTTCTACCTCTATTTAAAAAAAAGATTTGTTTAACTACACTTGTTTGAAATAAACTGAGAAAACAAAGATTCTGGGACAATTGATGATGAAAGCACAGAATTCATTTCAAAAATGGTTGAAATGATTGCTGTGGACATCTGCCATTTTCTTTTGTAGAAGACACTGGATTTAAGAGAATTAATAAAATCACGTATCCACAATTAAATTTCCATCAAGGCGTACTTTTCAGAAGAGATCTGATCCATCAATCTGTAAATGAAGTAAGAAACAAAAATAACCACTTCAGCTGCAAGAAATTCAAGCAATATCATTAACATCAGATATTTGGACTTGCTCATATAACAATGAAAGCTTTATATGTATGTCAGAGCACTGGATTGATAAAGATTTCAAAGGAAGAGTGAAACATTACAAATCAGTAGTTTTAGTGCTTCTCATTCTGCAGAAAATATATGTCTAAAAAGTGAGGAAATACTTAAGAGCTGGGATTTAAAAAAAAAGAAAATATTCATGTTGTCCTAACAGATAATGCACCAAACATTACAAAAGGTATGAGAGCGACAGGTGTTATAAATGGGACATGTTTTATTCATTCCTTACAGCTAGTAAGTAATACATGATGCTATATTTTCTCAAAAATCAGTTAAAGATTTAATTACTTTATGTAGGAAAATTGTAGGTCATTTAGTAGATCACCAATTGCTACAACTAAGTTAACTGAAATTCAAAAATCTCAAAATTTGCCAATATACAAGCTTATCCAAGATGTGGAAACAAGATGGAATTCATCATATTATATGCTGCAAAGGATCATAGAGCAAAAAATTGCAATTACTATTTATTCTTCAAATTCGAAAAAACAATCTAGAAATCTTAAATGCAAATCACTGGAAGCTAATGGAGAATATAATTAGATTGCTATAAACCATGGTGCAAGAATAAAAACTAATAAGAGCGAGTGATGATGATGGAGATTTATCTTTTGTAATAACTGCAGTTAATGCACTGCAAAAATATTTAGCAAAAACTTGGAAAAACTATGAAAGATGAACTTTTAAATTCTGTTACTGAACGTTTTGGTACCATTAAAGAGAAGAAACTTTATGTACTTGCAACAGTTCTAAATCCACAATACAAATTAGCTCCCTTTGATATTATTGATCAGAAGAATAGTTAAATTTATGCTCGAAAAAGAAGCAAAACTTTTTATAAAGTTTAAAGAGAATATTACATTAAGTTCAGATTTTGATGAACAAAATGATGATCAAAATGATCAGTCTCATACAAATTCACATGAAGAATCTGAAAATTGAACGGCAGATATTGAGAAGGAAACACATTCAATTTTCTGGAAGTGCTTTGAGACATGATACAAGAAAAATCGTCAGAAGAAAAAGAAGAAATATTCAGATATAATCAAACAAGGTGGAATGATCAAAGGAGAAAAAGTTAAAATGCAAACGCAAGTAGTGAGAGAAAAACAGGAATTAGAAATACTATTCAAAATGACTGTGGATAAATATTTTTTGCGCACATCTCTCTCT
>JABUQX010093471.1:32500-36389 GCA_015478945.1 Trachelipus rathkii | reverse complement strand
AGAGATGCGTAAAGGAAAGAAAGGGGTGGCGCTATGTAAAAGCAATTCAATCTGTTAATGACGCCTAAAAGAATCATGATATTGAATCAGTGTGTAGATTCGATATTACAATAAATCATTTAGAAAGGGGCATTTATAAGACCTCTCGCTGGCAGATCAGAATTAGACTGAAATGTGAAAGAAAAGAGAAGCAGCCACAGTAAAGAAAAAGTAAGTTCATAATGGTGATTAATTCCGGGCAATCATTGGATTCCTTGTCTAATATGGACCATAGTAGTTCTGCATTCATCAAATGTATACTAGAATACACTTTGAACCAGATGGTCCAAGAACCCAAAAGATACGATGCACTACTAGACTTAATACTAACTAAGATGAAGTTAAGGATGAATAGAGTTGAGAGAAATTTAAGGACTTAGTGACAATAATATAACTAGATTTAATATAATGTAATATCTGGCCAAATTGCAAGTTAAGGAAAAGATCTTAGAATTCCGAAATGGCGATTTTACAAAATTTCGAGACATTAGTACAACTGACTGGATTAGGAATTTATGAACCAAACCGTTATCATGTAGAAACAAAACGAGCTAAAATTTTAACGAATATTCAGTCCGTATGTTTTAAAGATAAACCATTAGGGTGGCGAAACTTTTTTTGGAATAGAGAGATAAGAGAGAAATTAATGAAAAGCGTAGATGTTTAAATATTCAAGGTAGTAATAGGGAAGATTATTTAGAAAATTATAGAAAAGATAGAAATGAACTAAGTCAATAAGAAAAGCAAAGATAGAAGCAGAAATTAACCTAGAAAGAAAAATGATAAAGACTTAAGAATTTTACCTTTATAAATTAAATCAAAACAGAACGATTGGTCCTAGTAAAATTAATGAAATTTAGTGAGTTCAATAAGGAAGTCAACATTCAATGCCTTATTGCTTCAGTGTCACTGAGAAAAATTAGATAAATAGTTGAGACTAATATTCTGTATCATTAACAAATAAGACTACAGAATTTGAATTTGATGTAAAAGATATAAAACGTTATTAATCATATTGACCCATAAGCTGCAAGCCCCTGAGTTAATATGTCAGCATCGAAAGAGGGTGTACCAGCATGCAAAGGCCACTGATTGATTTTAGCCGATCCTAAGCATTTGGTTAGGTACCAATACTGGAAAATGCAAGTGTTGTGCCTATTTAATAAGAAAGGTAGTAGGGAGATTGGGGAATTATAGGCCCAGTTACTTAACAACTCTGTTAAGTTCGGAAAAGTTATGAAAGGTCATATACAGAGAAATATTTAGAGATAACAAGTATGTATGACCCAGCACGTTCAGAAAAGGTAGTGTATCGTCAGACAAACCTTAGAATTAAGAATACATACTGACTGAGACTGAGGAGATCCAGTTGATATTGTATTTTAGACTTTAGTCAATTTTGATAAGGTTTCCCCACATAAGGCTGAAGAAAAAAGGTATTGCAATGTGGTAATAGTGCAGTGGTACCCACTGGTGGATAAAGAGTTGGTCCGACATAAGAAAACAGTTGTACAACTAAATGGAAAAATTGATCATGGAAATTGTGAAAGAGTGGTGTCCCACGGTTCAGTGCTGGGGCACTATTGTCCCAGAAATAAATGATTAAATGCAAGTTCTAAGTTTGCCAGATGAATACAAAGTGCCACTCATTAGATAGTGAAGAATGCATAAAGATCAAAAATGATCTTAAAACTCTGGTTGGCAGATATAGTGCAAATGATTTAATAGTAAAGAAGTGTAAGGTCTTCACCTAGGTTACTCAAATAAAGTTTTTTACTACAATATGAATGGGATTGGCTGAAACCTGTGACCAAAGAAAAAAGATTAGGTGTGATATAAGCATAATTGACAGTAGCTTAATCAGTTGGAAGCAGAAATAAAGCTAATAAAGCTGCCAAATAAATCGCAATGTGTTACAAAGCAAGGACGTAATAAGTAAACGTATAATAAGCTATGTTAAGGCCAGTAATTAGTACTGTGCACAAGTTTGCGCCCTTATTTAAAGAAAGACTTAATATGCTAGAGAGAATGCAACGTAGAACAACAAGGATGATTTCTGGTGTAAGAGCTATGAGGAAATGCTGAAGGAGTTAGGAATTTCTGTAGAAAGGGCGATTCTCAGAGGGGACATGATACCAGTCTACAAAATATTTACATCTATTGATTAATACAGAGATCAATAAATTTTTCATATAGACAGGTGACCAGGGGCATAATAAGAAAATTAAAAGAAAGATGCCATCTTGAATAAAAAGCATGCATTCAGTAATAGGGTTTAATTTGGAATAGTCCTGCCAGAGGAGTGTGATGGGATCTCGATTTGCAACATTAAGAAAGCGGTAGATTCGTTATGATGGGTTGGACCAATATAATATATTGACAAGCAATTGGCGGGTTTTTTAGTGTAATAAGTATAGTGTAGATGGACATGTTGACATAACTTAGTGATAATGCATGGGATGTTGGTATCAATTTATATATAATTAGTTTGACTAAGCCAAATCGGTGGATTTGTAGTTACAATAGCCCTAGGGTGCTTTGTGATTTGCATGAGCATGTTGGGTAATTGGTTCTATTTACTCTGATAGCCCATGTGGCTTTTAAACTGTCTCTATATCTTAATGTCTAATATATTAGGATGTGCCAAAAGTTAGAGTATGATTGTATTGCATAGGCCATTTCGTCATTGATTGCTCCTAAAGGTTGCTGGCATTTAGCACAGTATTGGTCTTGGTCAAAATGCTTCAAAACTGTTAAGTCTCCTTGAATTTTGAAAAAAAAAAAAAAAAAAAAAAGGCAAAGTAACAATATGTTAATGCTCTTAACTTACACGTCGAGAGTAAAAATATAAATAATAAATCATAAAAAAATTACAATAGAACAAGTTCAATAGAAGTATTGATTATTGTAATTTGCTGAAATTCCCAGTATGGTATAAGGTAGTTTCACATCATAAGAATATTGGTATTGGCCAACGATTCAGTTCTGGCACATCACTAAGAGTGTCCATAGTATTTTGGTATAATAATATATATATATTAATATATATATTAAAATATTATTAGAATATATTATATATATATGATATATATATATATATGATATATATTATAATATAATATATACATAATATATATAATATATAAAGATATATTATACCGTATATATATATTATATATATATATAAATATATATATATATATATAATATACCGTATAAATATACTACTATATAAATATATAAATATATATATTAATATAATATAATATAATATATATATAATATATATATAGATAATATATATATATATAATAATAATATATCATATTACATAAGGCAAATATTAAGGAGAAATACATAAAAGTAAAAATCAGCATCAAGGGAAGGCCTGATATTATATCTTTTCTTCTTTCTTACTCTAAATCCCTTTTTTCTTTTTTTTTCCCCCCCAAAGATTGGGGGGCCAAGATTGGGAGAAAGGTGCGCTACAAGCATCGGAAAAGAAAAGCCGTGGAGAGTAAGACAAATGTCGAAAAGAAAGCCCACCTTACCGCCCCTCTGTACCATTAATTAGTGAAAACTCGTCACAGACAGAAAATCACCCTAGAGTCATGGACTGGCGGGACCCTCACTATGGAAATCGTCAATGTAAGGGTTCATCCCTTGGCCCCAGGTGGGCCACAACCATTACCCCCTCACAAAACCTCCGCCATTCTCTCCTATCAATCACCTTTCTTCTGCCAAAATCACATTTCTCTCCTTCAGGACATTCGTTCACTGACACAATCCACTTTTTCTTCGTCTCCCAGCTGATCGGTCCCACACACTCTCCACTATACATCGGCTTAAC
>JABUQX010093471.1:0-30000 GCA_015478945.1 Trachelipus rathkii | reverse complement strand
TGCAAAAGCTCTCCAACAAGATGAGCTACTTTGAATTAAACAGTTTAACTTATAACTAATTAAAACCGCATTAGTCTTAACCATACCATAACTGTTATCTACCTATTCAATCCCTTTAACTCACTAGTAATCAAAATCAGTAAACTCGACAGCAAACAATTCAAAAATTAAATACCCTTTACTGAATGAGCAATTGTTTTTAAAGATGCAGAATGTTTATTTCTTGTTTCCTGGTCTCACCTTCCACAGGTACCTATAAAGAATTACTAATATAATATGATTTGAGGATGTAAAACATTATGCTTAATGCACAAATTAAAGTAAAAGTTCGATGGGAAAACAATTTTCTGATAATTATTAGCACGATTTTTTTTACAGTATATTTTTCATGAACCACATTTCTAGAGTTCAGCTAATAGTGCATCAAACAGTCAGCAATGATTTGTTCCATATCTGAATATAGACCTAAAAACGCATTCCAACCAGAAAAGTACTAACAAAAAATCAGACGCCTAAAACATTTAAAACTAGTTCATATTGAAAAATTATAGCAATATTGTCAAACGTAACACTATCCTTTTAATATAGAAATATATCACTATTAATTATATTAATATAATACTATATATATAATAATATATATATATATATAGTATATATAATATATAGAATATATAAGTAATATATAATAAATATAATATAAATATATATATATATATAAAATAATTATATAATAAATATAATTTATTAAATTAATATATTATATATATATATATATATTATATATAAAATATATATAATAATATATTATATATATATACTATATATATATATATAGTATATATATATATATAATATATTAATAAATAAATATAAATAATACGTATATATAATATATATATATATATATATATATATAATTATATATAATATATATATATAATATAATAATAATATATATATATATAAAAATTATATAAAGCATCAGGTGGGTGACTTGGACACTTTAGGTATATACTTCGTCTCCAACTTTCCACCTAAGCATGTTGAACATTTTGTTTAGAATTCAAGCACATAATAGGTATAAGCACACACAAAAAATAAATGTAAATTCTAATAATAAAGTTTTATAAAGTTTTATAAAGCTCCTCCCTGAACCTTGGAGGTGAATTGACCACCATTTGAGGACGAATCGACCATCGTTTAAATCTCTTCGTATAATATCAATTTATATCTTAATTTACTTAATATATAATTCTTAGGAATATATATTGATTAAAATTAAAATGTCATATATCATAAAACATTTTAAATTAAACACCTTTTCAAAAATTTGACACTTTTTGAATTCGTATTTTTATATAAATTCATTTTTTATTTAATTTTTACTTAATATAAGTTACAATATTTATTATATTAAATTAATTATACAATAATAACAAATTCAATAATTGCGTAAAATATGAAAAACAATGTGTTCAGATTCACTTCCCATATCATTTACGGAGGGGTAATCGGACCAGTTAGTCTTGATTTCGACACTAATACTGTGGAAACAAAATTTACTGCAGTTTAAAAGCTAACAAACTCAGTGTCAATAACTGAAAAAATAATTAAAATCCATCACAATTTTTCATTTATAACAAAGTTAAAAAACTCACATTTTTCAAAAGTGAAATCCTATTGAAGGGCATTGTACCCTAATATATAATTTTTCTTAAAATATAAAACTCTCTAGATTAAAGATGATCGAAATAACAACTTGTAAACACATGTGATAAAACACAAATGATAAAGAAATTTTTTTTTTTTTTTATATTTTTATTTTATTAGCAAAAGACTTAATAAGAGAGTGGCTCACCCCGCCCAACGCTCTAATATAATATATATATATATAGATATATATATATATATATATATATAATATAATATAATATATAGAATAATAATATAAATTATATAAATATATATATATATATATATAAAATAGATAATTAATGATTATATATCATTCATTTAAGTCATGCTTGTTTCCAAAAATACTGTAATTTTTCTAAAAATAAAACAAAATAAATGACATGAACATTTGCTTATATAGCTATAGGAAAATTATTGAAACATTGATAATCAGAAAAACTACCGATTTTCATAAAAAAAAACATGCTATATACCTATTAGGCCTATGAACGTATCTGAGATAACTTGAAAAAGAAAATATCAATATTTTTTCCATCCCTAGTGGAAGGTTTTTAGAGCTGAGTACTTATACACATTTATAACATTACTATAAATTTTTTTTAATTAGTATAATTGTTCCAATTATTTCGAGTATTTCTAGAAAATAATAAGCAAGAACCGCTATATCTCAGATTTTTATAAAAAACAACATAGAATCAAAAAAAATATGAAATAAAACAAAACAAAATGACATCTTAAAAAAAAGTTACACGCCTCGCAATTTATAAAATCAAAGCTTTTTATACACCACTGAATGCAAAACATCATTTATACATATCATGTCTTGTGACTATTAGAAACGGGGAGCATTTATACACACAAGAAATAGTTGATTAACAATCTAAAAAAATGAAATATTTTTTAAATCAAATCATGCTATTGATATCCCTAGAATAGAGCAGTAAAAAAGCCCACAGGGTCCCATATCGATGATTGTCCCATCAAGCCAACAGAACCAATCACACAAACATGTCAAACACACATATCCACAAAGGTATAGTAGTGTAGAGGGTTACCCCTTTTATGAAATTCGTTAGATACGTGATTCTTCTTGCAGTCTTAAAATCATCTCTCTTAAATTTGTATCAGTTCATTGGGTGCTTCTCATAATTATACTACAAATAAAATAATAATCAAGAAAAAAACTACCATACTTTACGGAAAAAAGTTAGAGCCTCTCAAATTTAAAATTTCCAAGGCTTCTATAAAAAAAAAAATTGTGGGCTCAATGCTCAGGCATCCTAGTCAAGTTAATGAATAAGATGTTGTAGCTATAGCTACATAATTTTCACTGGTGCTGAACAAAAACTTATCATACCTGAGCTAGAGGTCTGAAATGAGATCTCACTAGATGGATCAAATATTAAAAATGAAAAGTCTATTTTTTGGGGCCTAATTTTGGAAGAAGGGCGGGTTGGTTAACTTTTTTTCTAAGAGAGATGATTTCTTTTTCATTATTTTTTTTTAGCGTATATCCTGTGATTTTCTAAAAATAGGGGGTGACACGCCTCTGCACTACTATTAACACATTTTTTTTAGAATTTTTGAATTTTGACACAAAATCACAAGCCTCTCGGCATGTCAATAACTTTCAATATATACTTAATTTTACATAAAATTTATGATATTATTGTATATTATATTTAAAAGATACTTCTTAGTATTATCCAAATTACATATAAACTCCCTACTAATATAAACGTCATCCCAAAACAGACAAATTAAAACCAAAGATAATCGAATCCATTTGCATTATATAGAATCAATACTACGTAAACAGTAGTCGATGGTTCATAATCGATTTTAATATAGAAAAATAGAACAAAATCGAATGGTTACAATATCCGATTTTATTACAGAAAAACAATATTAATCGATACCTTACTCGATTTCCGACATACAGAACAAAAGGAATGTAAAAATAAATTTTCACACAAAAAAATGAAATCAGACTACCTTTTTCGAAGGAATATAGATAAACACAAAAAAAAGACAACATTATCGACAGGAAATGTCCATCAAATCATGTGGTATCGCTATGATGCCGACACACAGATAAGTAAGCATACACCACATCACACACCCCACAACACCCACACCACACACACACACACACACAGCACACACACACTACACACACATCACACACACAACACACACACCACACACCACACACACACACACAACACACACCACACACCACACAACACACACACACACACACACACACACACAACACACACACCACCAGCACACCACACACACACATCAACACCACACCACACACCACACAACACACCACACACACACACACACAACACCACACACACACACACATCACACCACACATATATATATATATATAGTATAGATATATAATATATATATAATTATATGATATATTTATAATATATATATATATATATAATAACTACTATACACATATAATATATAATATATATAATATACACTGAGCCTACCAACTGTAACAGATATCTGGACGAGTAGCATCCTACCTTGAAACTAGCTCAAAAAACTGGTAAAACAATACATTAATTACTGATATAGATAAATGCAAATTTTCAATTTAGTATAGTCATTCAGCCTCCCTTTTATGTATTTGGAAGGAGAATTTTAAATTTGGCACCACTGTATTACCTCCGTTTAAACAAAATCTCCCACTAACAGCTCTCTCTTTTTTTCTCTAAGCAAATAAAGTTCTTCTTCCAAAAGGAGAAAATTTCAAATTCCCTTCTTATTTTTACTAAAGGTCTTTTAATCAGATTTTGAGGTTCGGCAAATTTTTTTTTCAAATCTCCTTTGGGCTTTAAAGTGAATACGAGCAATTTTTATTTGTTTTCACTAAATATGCATATGTAGCCTATTAACCGTGAGCAAGAGAGGTCCTCTCCTAGGCTCTCTCCTTTTACCCCTCGGCACTCTCTAATTATATAGGAGGCATTGCCTCACCCGAAAAACTGCCACTGGCTATATATATATAGTTATATATGTATATATATATATATATAGTATAAAATATATATATTATATATAATAAATTAATATATAGTATATATATATATTATAATATAATATATATTATATATATATATATATATATAATATATATATATATATAATATATATAATAATAATATAATATTAGAGAGAGAGAGAAGAGAGAGAGAGTAGAGAGAGGAGAGAGAGAGAAGAGAAAGAGAAAGAGAGCTGTAGTGTGATCAGTTGCGAGGCATAAGGTCAGAAGTCGAGCCCCTCGTCTGATCCTAAGGTATAACAGTTTCTAGAGAAGTTACCCTCTTTACATAGGGCCTCGTTCCGGTGAGGTGATATATTATACCTATATATAATATATAATTAATATAATATATAAAAAATATATATATAGATATATTAATAATAATATATAAGTATCATAATAATTATTATATAGGACCGTTATATTTTAAGACCTCGCAGTTTGGATTTTTTTTGTTTTTTTTATATATTCTATGTTTGATCCCAACAGTCAATTTAAGGGGTGCCGGACATGATTCAAAATATATAGGACCAGTTACGTTTTACGATTCCTCATTTTAAATTTTTTTTTTTCTAACAAAGAATCCCAAGGTAAACCGAAAGATGCAGCAGTCCGGGTTCCTCGGCCTTCCGGAACGAAGGGAGACTATTTCCCCCCTCCGAGGGTCTCCGGAACCCCCGCTTTGTATTTGGGTTTCGCGGGGATTCCTCCGCCCTCCCTACGGGGGTATTGAAAGCCCCCTCCTGTCCCCGTGCTCGACGCCCTCACATTTTTTTTTTTTTTTTTTTTTTTTTTACATTTTTGTAAAATCTTTACACCTGATTCAAATATGTAATTGGTTTTTCTGTAAGTTTTGTACTTTTCAAGATATTTCATTTATTAAAAAAAAAAAACATTGTTTTTTTGTTTTAACATTTTGTAATAAGCCTTACGCTGATTCAAAATATGTAATTGGTTTTTCTGTAGTGTCGTACTTTTCGAGAAAGTTCAGTTTAAAAATTTTATTGATATAAATGTGATTTTAAAATAAATTTAAAATATTCGAACTTGAATCATGTCCCATCCACCCTGAAATTCATTTAGTCAATATACTAAAATGTAAAAAAAACAAAAAAAAAATCAAAACTGAACCAAGCGTAAAACATAAACAGGGCTATATATATATATAATATATATATATTATATATATTATCATATATAATATATATTATAATATATATATATTAATTATATATATAATATATATATATATATTAAACTATGATATAGGTCAGCGCTGGATTAGCCGTCATAGACTTAAAACTATTAAGCGCTACAGTAAACGAATAACATGGCTGGAATGCTGGTCCAATTGGTCCAGAAAATGTAAATATATATATATATCATATTAAAAATATATATATAAATATATATATATATATTATATAAATATAATATATATATATATATATATATATTATATATAACATAATATATATTTTAAATAATAATATATATAATCTATATATATATAATAATATCTATTATATATATATAGTATAATCTATAATATAATATTATATTAATGTATATATATATAACTAATATATATCTCAAAAAACTACAATAGCTACAGCGAAAGAATACATTTTTGGAATCCTGGTAAAATTTACATAGGACAAATGTAAAAAAAATAAAAAAATAAAAAAAAATAATTTGGTTAATATACTAGTAATAATCAATTTGAAGGCGCTATTGCTATCTTAATGGTTCTCGTAAAATAAAGAGACTTCTATAAATTTTTTTTTTTTTTTACTAAGAAACGCAAGGGTATCCCGCCCCGATGGCAGGAGTCGGGTCTTTCGGCCTTCCGGGGACTACGGGTAGGACTAATTCCCCCCTCCCGGGAGGGTCCTCCCGAACCACCCGCTCTTGTATTTGGGTGCGCGGGGTTCCTCCGCCCTCCCTACGGGTATGGAAAACAGTCCCCCCTAGTTCCCCTCGCTCGACTCCCAGTGTCCGTAATAAAGGCAATTTTATTTTTTATATTTTTTTACATTTCCTATGTGAAATTTACCAGGATTCAAAAATTATTCTTTTCGCGTAACGCTATGTAGTTTTGAGAATTTTTTTACATTTTCCTGGACCAGCATTGGACGCAGCATTCCAGCAAATGTATCCGTGTTACTGTAGCATTAATAGTTTTTAAGATCCATATGACGGCTAATCCAGAACGCTGGCCATATATATATATTATAATATTATAATATATATATATAAATATATATAATATATATAATAATAATAATATAAAAAAATATATATAACTATATATTTTATAAATATATTATCTAATTATATATAATAATGGCCAAACTGTCATAGCCTTCGCATATCTCGAAACTACGATATGTACAAGAAAAGTAATAACATATTTGCAAATCAGCGTTGGAAATTTGCATGGAATTTTTTAGGGGCTGAGCCGCGGCAACAGGGGAAAAGTCCCCGTCGCCACCAGTAGGCGAGAGCCCAACTCCTTTCCTCTTTGCGGTCTTACCCGGTAAACTTTTTAGTTAAAAAAAAATTATAAAAGAAAATGCCACCTGCAATACAAATTATGGCGGAAACGAGACCGTGATAAAAAGGAATTGCAACTCTTGCATTTCTTTCTATTTGTAACGGAAATAATGTTGCCGAAAGTTATCCTACACTTTAATACGTATACTTTAGAATTTTTATTATACTTATTTTTTTAATTAAAACACGTTTTTCTTTAATAAATTACACATTTTCCAAAAATATTTAATTGTTCGTGGTACACCACGTACTTTTTGCGATATCATGCGAGGGAGGGCTTGGAAGTTCACCTTTATAATATAGATATATATACTATATATATAATTAATATATATATAATATATATATAAATATAGATTAATATATATAATAATAATATAAATAGTATAATTATATATATATATATATATATTTATATATTAATATATAATATATAATATATAGCCTATAATATATATATTATATATATATATATATAATATATATATATAAAATATATATATATATAATAATAGATATATAATATATATATATAAAATAATATATAATAATATATATATAAATATATAATATTATATTATTCACTCCCGAAAGCAACATGTGAGTAACAAAAAAAAATATAACAGCTGCAGAAAAAAATAAAAATTTATTAATCAGGAGACATGTACAATGAAAATTAAAACAAAAAATCACGCTTTGAAAAATTTAAATTGTAAACATGTGGAAAAATCGTATGATAATAATTAATTTTTTTGAGGAGAAACGAAAGCTCCATCGCTACGAGGAACGTTAAAGTGCCAAGATGTCGATTTATTTAACTAAACGATATCCAAGGTTAAGACAACAAAGAGGACAGAGTCTGGTTCCTCGTCACAGGGGAAGACGCCTCGTCGCTCGAACCCCCTAAAAAGGTATAAAAGGAAACTTAACAATTTAAATAAGAAATAAAAAAGAAAAACAATATGGCAATTCTTGCTCTCGTACTACTGCCGAAAGGAAGTTAATAAGACTTACCTCCAGCCCTAGATTATATCTAATATTAAGGTGTTATTAAGAATTTTAAACAAAATAATTTTTTTTTAAAAGTCTTCGATGAAATTGCTTGCTGAAATTAAAAATATTATTTATTTCCTCCTTTAGTTGTTATAGTTTTTTATTACATGTATGATGCTTTCGGGAGGTGGCAATATAATATATCATATATATTTATATATTATATATATATATATATATATTATATATTATATACTAGATATATATATATATATATATATATATATATAATATTATATACATACATTTAATATTTATTTATATATATATATAAATATTATATATATCTACACTAAAGGTTATTAAAGCATAACAAACAAAAGAATATACGTCAATAAGCACTTAATAAGAGAGAAGTTTACACAAATATACAAAATGTGCATACGCGTACATACATTCGTTATGGCGTACATAACACAAATAAGAGGAGAAAACACTGGTTGGTATATTAAATATCACCGAAACTATTTGGGTCCATATACGAAGTTCATCTCAACGCCATATCACGTCCAATATCCAAAAATACTGACCTGATATGGCCTTCGCCTCGTGACCTGACCTCTTGGGTGCCTTTATTATTCCCCCAAAGGATTTGAGGGCCATCTATAAATGAGCTTTGGAAATGAAGAAAAATATTAGATAAGCTCTTTCTCTTGTCTTTCTTTCGTATAATGAAGGGTTAACTTTAGTGAGTCTTTAATGATAAATGGGGGGGGGGGGGGATGTGTGTTATGTGTGGAATAGAGAAAGGAATACCGGTAGGCGGGTGTCATTCTAAATATCTATCACGATACGCTACTTGCCTCCTTGATTGTATGTTTGTTTGTAATGGCCAGATCTCTCTCTCTCTCTCTCTCTCTCTCTCTCTCTCTCTCTCTATATATATATTAAGTTATATATATATATACAAAGTATATATATATATATATATATATATATATGTTATATAGGCAAGTATAGCAGGTTGCTGGCGTTGGTTACAGGCGTTATATGTTATATATATATATATATGCTATATATACAGAGGTGGGCACGATCTGTTACCCGTTACTCCGTTACTAACGGGAACTTAGTTTTCAGTAACGGAGTAAATATGGACTCGTTACTTTTTCTTTCATGTAACGCTCCGAATAAGTTCCGTTATTTTTTTCTCCGTTACTTTTTAGTCCGTTACATTTTATTCGACTTTCTTTGAATGTTGATAGCCAATTGACCACCTCCCGATCGCCATATAATAGTTTTTATAATATATATATATATATATATATATATAAGGCGCGGTTTTAGCAGCATATGTTATATATATATATATATATATATATAAGGTTATGTTGCTATATATATATATAAGTTAGCAGCATATATATATATATATATTATTGCTATATATATATAGAGAAATGGGAACTTCGAGAACTGCAGCACCTACAGTAAAAGAAATTATATATTTGGAATCAGATAAAAATTTTAAGGGTGGAGTTTTTTTTTGTCATAAATATTTAAAAAAAAAATTTTTTTTATTTTCCACTTAGCTGAGTGAGGGGGATTCTCAAATGTCCACCGGAGGCCGAGAAACCACGACCCAGCCATCTTTTGCGGTTTACTCCTATGGTATTCCTTTATTTAAAAAAAAAAATTCTTCCCCTTACACTTTGGTATTACTTTAAGTAAAGGAATACCATAGGGTAAACTGCAAAGATGGCAGGAGTCGGTCTCGGCCCCGGTGGATTTACTGGGGACTTTGTCTCCCCCTCTGTCCCCCCTTCTCGGCGGCTCGAGCCCCCTAAATGGGAGAAAATTTTTTTTTAAAAAATATTTCTGAAAAAAAAAAATTAAAAACCCCTCCTTAAAATTTTACGTTGATTCCAAATATTTTTTTTTACTGTAGGTGCTGCCGTTCCTCGAGTTACATGATGTCGCTTTTTAGACACTTGACACATATAGCAGCAGGCATATGTTAAGCAGCAGCAGCAGCAGGTTATATAGATATATATATATATATATATATATATATATATATATATATATATATATATATATATATATATATATATATATATATATATATATATATATATATGATTATTTATAAGAGGTTGACTCTGTTTATCGGGGGAAAATTTTCGATAAGAGAAACAACGAATTTCGAGAATTTTCTTTATTGTGGCAATTTCTATTATTCGCGTTATTTGCATATATCTAGGAATTTTAATATTTATTAGGTAAATTTTTTATAAAATATTATTTATGTAATTATGACATTTTTAAGAAATTAAAGATTATTATTATTATTATTATTATTATTATTATTATTATTATTATTATTATTATTATTATTATTATTATTATTATTATTATTATTATTATTATTATTATTATTATTATTATTATTATTATTATTTAACTTTAATATGAATTTGATTTTTTTTCTAAGTTCTTTTATTTTCATTCTTTTATTTTCGATTATTATTATAATTTATGGGTATTTTTTTTTATTTTTAAAAATTCTAACCACGGACCCAGTGAAGTGTAGTTAAGGGCACCCCGCTTGTGGGACAGATATAAGGTGGCCAGTCCCACTGGGTGATCAAAAATAAAATATATAAAAATATCAAATATCAATTTATTATTATCATTGCGTCTCTACCATTGCTTAAGCTTTAAACTGAAATAAATTGTTTAAGCTTACTCATTTTTATAGGGCCTACACGTAAAGCGCAAAAAATAGAGTATCAATTTCTTTTTACTTTTTATTAATATTAATTAAATTACATTTGAAAATCCAGCATTTACTAATCTATTGTATTTAACCTCAAATCATTGAAATTACGTTACATTTTTTATTAATTTTCTTTCCCTGAGTCAACCACTTATAAATAAAGTCTATATATATATATATAAGCAGTTGACTCCAGGAGCGAAAATAAAATAGCAGTATACATATAAAGTTATATATATGTTATATATATATATAAGTTATATATATATATATAGCAAGAAGTATATATATATATATAAGCATATATGTTATATATATATATATATATATATATATTACATATAGCAGTACAGTGGTAACCAGGGCAGGGCCCCGCGCCTTATAAGGGCCCCGCGCCTTATAAGGGCCCGCGCGCATGCAGAGGCTAACAGATTTAACGCCCCATATCGCATGAGCTAGCAATATATATAAGAGCAGCATATATAAGTATATATATATATAAGCGTTATATATAGTATATAGCAAGGTTATGGTATATATATATATATATATATAGTATATGTTATTATATATATATATATATATATATATATATATAATGTGTGCCGCGCTTGCTTGCTTGCGAACAAAGAGAGAATTGCTTACTACGAAAACACCGCCCAGGACCCCGCAAAGCCTAGGGCTGCCATTGCCGCCCAGGGCCCCGCAAAGTCTAGAGCCGCCACTGTATATATATATATATATATATATATATATGATATAAAAAATACACATCGATATATTTAAAGGAGAGCAGCATATATATATATATATGCTATATATATATATATATATATATATATATATATATATATATATATATATATAAAAATAAGGGAATATACATAGAAAAATGAATAGGGATGGTGCTTTCTGTAGCTGATGAAATGAATGTAACTAGAGTGTGGTGGGAACACTTCGAAAGTCTGCATTACATTGGCAGTAATGAAGAGGTGATAGTGAATGTGTGTGGGTTTGATGGTGGAAGGAATACCTAGGTATTTTGGTCATGAGGTCATTAGTAAGGAGGGAGGTATGTATAGAGCGAGAAAGTTGAAGAATGATAAATCTGCAGGTATAGTTGAAATTACCGGTGATCAAAAACAGAGGCGAGATTTTGATTGATTGGATTTGGAAGTTGTGTAACAAAATGTTTATGGAGATCATAGTTCCGAGGGATTGGAGGAGAGCAGTAATAGTACCTTATATAAGGGTAAATAGATAAGGGTAACTGTAGGAATTATGTGGGAAATTAGTTTATTAAGGGTAGGAAGATATATATATATACATACATATAGCAAGATAGAAAGAGTGAGCGTTAAGTTATATTGGTTATATATATATAAGAGTTATATATATATATATATATATATATATATATATATATATATATATTATATATATTGTTATATATATATATATATATATATATATATACATATATAAGAAGTAGGAAGGGGATATTGCAGCACCACTTGATTTGACCTTTGACCAATCAAGACCTTTGAGCTCTTCGAATTCGACCTTGACCTTTTTGCTTAATCTTTTTGGGCTCTTTGACCTTTTTTTTTCGACCAACCCTTTGGGCGTGGTCATTTTTAGCCCACGGTATTTTTCGGCAACCCTAATTTTTAAGTAACTCCTATTTTTGGCAACCCTTCTGAAGAAGATAGCTAAACGGTTGCGCAGCAACCGGGTTAAAAATGTAGCCATCTCCCTATTTTTACGCCCCCTACTCTTTCTGACCGCGCCATCAGCTTTCTTTGCCCACGGTAATTTTTGATCTTCATTTAGGGGCTTAGCCCTTTTTTGATGTCTTTACCTTGTTTGACCTAATTTTTTTGACCAACCCTTTGATCTTCCATGGGCCATTTTCCCACGGTAATTTTTAGCTACCCTTTGGTCTTCCATGGTCAATTTTGGCCCACGGGTATTTTTTGGCTACCCTTTGGTCTTCCATGGGTCAATTTTTGGCCCACCCTAATTTTCGACCAACTCCTTTGAAATTCCATGGGTCGCTTGCCCACTTGTAATTTGCCGCCTTTTGGTCTTCCATGGGTCAATTCCTGGGGCCTACTGCATTTTTGGCTACCTCTTTGTCTTCATGGGTCATTTTGGGCCCACGGTAATTTTTGGCCACTCGTGTCCCACCTGTCACATATTTATTCACGGTACTTTTGGTCACCCTTGGTCTTCCATGGGTCAATTTTTGGCCCACCCTAATTTTCGACCAACCTTTTTGTCTTCCATGGGTCAATTTGACCCACGGTAATTTTCGACCAACCCTTTGGTGTTCCATGGGTCAATTTTGGCCCACGGTACTTTTTGATCTTCCCTTTAGGGGTTTAGCCCTATTTTTTGATGTCTTTACCTTGCTTGACCATGATATTTCGTCCTTATCCTTGCCATATACCATGGGTCAATTTCCTTTGCCCACGGTACTTTTGCATACCCTTAGGGTTTAGCCCGCTTTTTGGATGTCTTTACCTTGTTTGACCATGATATTTCTGCCTTGACCTTGCCATATACCATAACGAATTTTGACCCACGCTAATCCTTGATGGCTTTGATGGTTCCCAAATCACCGTAAGAAGTATCTAGGGATGTTCTATTAGTGTTCTATGAGTATTAGATGAGTGCCAGGTGAGTGCCAAGTGAGTGCCAATGAGTGCCAATGAGTGCCAATTGAGTGCCAATGAGTGCCAAGTGAGTGCCACATAGTGCCAAGTGAGTGCCACATAGTGCCAACTGAGTGCCACTTTTTTCCAAGTCTTTTCTAGCCTCCCTGAGCCTAGAATAGCCCTAATATGGGTGTCTACCCCTAGGTAATAAGGTATGAGGAATCGATTGGTGTATATAATACAAGTTGCTAGGATGCTTCCTACTATGAGTTAGTCTTTTTCTAACACTTATACACACTATGTCAGTTTGTTTCAGTTTGAAATATATTTATAAAATAATAATAACATTGATTCTCGATTCTTGTCTATACTGGAATTACCTTTTGACCTGGTATTAGGCTTAAATCAGCCTGGGATACAAAAAGGCTTATCCTAAATTTAGGCCTAAATTTAGGCCTAACGTAGTTATTGCACCACATTTTACAGAAAAAGGTCAGTTTGAAATATATTTTGACCTGGAATTAGGCCTAAATCGCCCCAGGGATACAAAAAGGATTATCCTAAATTTAGGCCTAAAGTAGTTATTTCAACACATTTTACAGAGAGGTCAGTTTCGTATGTAACGAGTGCGGGTTGTTGTGTTTTCTTGTGATGGATTGTCAATGTACATAATAATAAATAATAATAATAATAAAGAAAATCCGAATTATTTAAAAAACTTTGAAATATTTTTAGTTAACATCGAGCGAAATAATATAAATGTAAGTGAATAATTGTTATTTTTAAATAAGAACTTAGAAAGATTTTAATAAAATACATGTTATGTTAGCAGAGAAGAACTTATTTCGTTATTTTTATACTTATTACATGGCTAAAGATGATGTAAAGCAGTAAGTCAATAGAACAAAACGTGGCATAGCTTGGTGTAGAGGGGTGCTAGGGGCTGACCTTACTGATTTACTGATTTATTGCTTTAAGGTACGTAAAATAAATGTTTTTAATAAAATTTCATAAAATTTTAGTAAAAGTTATTTTAAAACTTGATAGTTATAAAATTTATAAACAAAAAGTATTAACAGTTAATAATAAATTCTTTGTTCAAAGATAATGATTGATTTATTATAGAAGTTTTAAGAAACTTTGAAATAATTTTAGTTATATTTGAATGAGTAATATAAATGTACGTGTTTAATTAAAACATAAAATGTTTTAATAAATTATACGTTATATGTGTAAGTGAGTGTGCGTGTGTGTGTGTGTGTGTGTGTGTGTGTGTGTGTGTGTGTGTGTGTGAGTGTAAGTAAATCTGTGTGTGAGTGTAAGTAAATCTGTGTGTGTGTGTGTGTGTGTAAGTAAATCTGTGTGTGTAAGTAAATCTGTGGTGAGTGTAAGTAAATCTGTGTGTGTGTGTGTGTGTGTGTGTAAATGTAAGTGTCTATGGGTAAAATGTAAGTGTCATAGTGAATGTGTGTATAAGTGTCATAGTGAATGTGTGTATATGTAAGTGTGTGTGTGTGTGTGTGTGTGTGTGTGTGTGTGACCGCGTGTGTATAAGTGTAAATGTAAGTGTCTATGGTAAATGTAAGTGTCATAGTGAATGTGTGTATAAGTGTCATAGTGTGTGTGTGTGTGTGTGTGTGTGTGTGTGTGTGTGTGTGTGTGTGTGTGTGTGTGTGTGTATGTGTGTTCTAAATAATAATAACAATAGGCATGAAGTAAATAACACTAAGTATAATAATAAAAATAAAAATAAAATAATAAAAATAATAAAAATAATAATAAAAATAAATAAAAATAATAATAAAATAAATAAAAAGTATTAAAACAAAATAAAAAACATAATGTTATAAATATATGAGTTAAAGCAGTAAAGCAGAAAGTTAAAACAGCAGTAAAGCAGAAAGTTAAAGCAGTAAAGCAGAAAGTTAGAGAAGAAAGTTAAAGCAGTAAAGCAGTAAAACAAAATTAAGACACCTATGCTTTTTGTTGACTTAGTCTCATCTCTCTATTCCACTGAACAGGTTTTCTCTTCACCACCATTATGGGTTTATCTTTAATATATACTGACTGAATATTCATTAAAATTTGCTTAAAATGCTCCCACTTGATAAAACAGTTTTGGTCTTTAACCCTTTCGACGCTCTCGGGACATATATGTCCCACAAAAAATTTGGTAAAATCGCCATTCGGAAATCTAGACCTTTTCTTTATTAACTTGCAATTTGGTCCCAGATATCACATTCATATTAATTAATATTATGGTTACTAATTCCTAAATTCTCCTCAACTCTAACCTCTCCCACCATACTTTCATCGTTAGTTAATATTAAGTCCAGTGCCATCATGTGTTGTAAGTGCGTGGATTCATCTCAAAAAAGTTGTCTAGTATGCAATTTATAAATACAAACTACTATGGTCCCTATTAGACCGGGAATCCCATGAATGTCAGGAAGAATTTAAAATCGCCCATTACTGAGCTATATCTTTTGTCTGTATGTGAATGGCTGGTATCGATTTCTTTCCACATTTCCTATGTCTATTCTTGACCCTGACCAGGAGTTATAAAATGCCCCTTATTCTGTTTTCGTATGATTTATTGTACATAAGGATATCTACAGATTCAACATCATGATTAGTTTTATTGTCAATCATTATACACTGATTTGTAATATTGCTTTTTAACATTAAGCACCACCTTCAACCACTCTCTTCATTCCTTTCCTCTGGTATAAATACAGTTGAATATCCATGTATTATATCCTGAAAGGAATTCTATCAAGATTCTTTCATTAACCCATGCTTCAGTTATGGCCAAAATAATTCTCCTATTATGGTATAATAAATCAGCTCATCTATTTATTGTCTCAGCAGGAAGATATCGATTTGAGTACTAATCAAAAATTACTGTTACTTTATTGCTATCATCTTTATTTAAGCTTGTAACACCCTGTTGTTATTGATCTCACCACTATTACAGTTACCATTGCTCATGGATTATCCATATCACAATTTAGACCTAATGTCCAGCTCTAATCTTTTACCCTAGTTTTTTTTGATAGACATTCTCCAAAACTGTGTACTGAAAAGTCAACACCTTTACTGAACTCTGTCTACTCAAAAAGATTTGTCCAGATTCTTCCACAATCAAAAACCTAAATAGTTTCTGAAAAATATAATTTCATAACCCTTTCATTTACGCCTAAAGCCCTACTCCCATTCCTGACCTACACCTAACCTAGGTAAAAATCACAGAAATCATGCCACTTCTCTCACTAGCTTCTAAACAACCTCCTATAATCTTACTACTAATCGTCCGACCTTCTAATGTCCTAATCATTTGTACCAAATGCAAAATTCACATTGAATCTTAACTTGTAAAGCTCAATCTCTTTCATCATCCCATCTATGAATCATTCACTCTTGGCACCTAATAACAACTCTCAATCGCCTCCCTTCCTATTCGCTATTTTAAAAGCATATCTAGGTACTGTATCATAGGTACTCAATAGCAATGCCTCAGGCCTTCCCTTTAGAAAAGTCATATTACATTAAGCAGTCTCTGATCCCTCCACATCTCGAAGATAGTCAACTGTTACTGCATGTCAAGCTGACATGACTTTCGAGATCTAATCTTGTTATTTCTATTATCTACAACTCTCCATTCATCGGCAAACCTATTAACTAATTTTGGTTGTATTACATCCCAGTAAACTTAATTAAATCCTTTGTTTTTTCAGATATTTCTGACAATGGAAACAAACTTGACATTAGCGAAAGTTATATAAAAATGAAAGAGTCTAGGATGAAAAGGCTCCTAAAAGTCAGAGTTGACAGAATCAGAGATGGAATCCATGTTAGGCAAAGAACTGGTTAACATTGATCTCATAAAATCAGAAAATCTGATGATGATTGAGAAGAAATCTGGTGCTCAGCACTTAAAGGTTTGTTAATTTAAATTTATTAATGTTTAAATTTAAATTACGAATAGCACAGTTGAGAAATTATTAAATATTATTATTGTTTCATTATCATGATTATTATTAAATTAGAAATGATATTATTATATTATTATTATTATGTATTATTATTATTATTATTATTATTATTATTTTATCGTGATGCGAGTGAAAAGACTGGGGGAGGTGAATATAATATTATATATATATATATATATATATATAATATACTATATATATATATATATATATTATATATATTATATATTATAATATATATACTATTATTATATATATATATATATATTATATATATATATATATGATTATATATACTATATTATACTAATATACTGTTACTAGGTATTATATATCTACTATTATATATTATATATAGTATCATATATAATATATATTATATAATATATATATATACCGGTATATCTAAGTATGACTTAAAAATATTTATCATTTCATATATATATTGTTTTTTTTATATATATTATATATATATATATAAGATATATAGTATATAGTATATATATATTAATATAATATATATATATATATAATATATATATATATATATATATATATATATATATATATATATATATATATATATATATATATTATATATATATATATATATATATATATATACTTTGTCGACCCCCTCCCCCACCTACGAAAAGAGGGCTTGCTCGAGATATTGTGCCATCATAACAGACCAGGCCCAGAGGTTCGCCTGTTAAATAATGGCGTATTTACGTCTGATGTCCGTCAATGGCTGGCATACTAGTAGAATATTGTGTTGAATAAGGAAAAGTCCTGTCCAGCAATAGTTCTGCAAAGAAATTGAAAGGATGTTTATCAGTGTCGGTCAGACTAGCAGATGATTATGTTGAATTAGAAAAGAAGTCATGCCTAGCAGTAGTTCTGCAAAGAAATTAAAAATTCAAATTGTAGTACACAGCTAAAGTTATTTGGTATCATCAATAAGCAGGAAATTTATCATTAACCAATTGGAGAAATGATAGCTATTGATATCTGCCCTTTTTCAGTTGTGGATGATATAATTTTTATAAGACTACTAAACCATGTTTGTCTAATTTACATTATGCCATTGAGCAAGTATATCAAAGAAACTGTCATTAAAAATTTATATGATGTATATATAAAATATTAAAGTGATTGTATATATATATGAGATAAAATTTAAAATGAAATTGATACAGCACAATTTTTGTTATTATGATGGATGGGGATCTTCAACATCCAATCATTCATTAGTTTCATAATACTTTGGATTTATAGTACTACTACAGACAAAGAATTGCTGTTCTTAGAGTTTTACTATTTATTGAGTCTAGTATTGCATATAATATATCTGAATCTATGAAAATAAAAATTAATTATTTTGAAATTTATTGGTGTAAAAAAGTTCATATTCTTGTAAGAGACAATGCTTCAAATATGATTAGTAGAATTTCACAAGCATACATGCTTGCATCTTCATAGTCATCAGCTAGCCTTAACACTTAAATGCCATATTTGAACAGATATGTCAAAGACTTGATATTAGTTTGCAAGCAAATAACATTTAATTTCAACCACCACCCTCTTGCCTCTTTCAAAATATGAATAATGCCAACGTAAATTTGGAATTTCTAAGCGAAAATTTATTCAAGATGTAGCAACTCAATGGAATAACCAATATAAGATGCTTCATGGAATGTTAGGACAAAAAATTGCCATTATTTTATACAGATATGTCAAAGACTTGATATTAGTTCGCAAGCAAATAACATTTAATTTCAATAATGCCAAAGTAAATTTGGAATTTCGAAGCGAAAAGTTATTCAAGATGTAGCAACTCAATGGAATAACCAATATAAGATGCTTCATGGAATGTTAGGACAAAAAATTGCCATTATTTTATATTGGAGTGAATTTTCTGATTTAGAAACCAATCAATGGTATATCTTAGAGAAATTTGTAAAAATTCTTAAAGTATTTGATGACAGCTCACAAATTTAGGTATAAGAGGTGGTAATGGTTCAGAAATGATTACAAATATCAGTAGTTTTCACGTATTCCCTTAAAGCACATCAAAGAGAACTGTTTTGTGGACTTGATCAACGCTATCAGCCTGGAATGTTTTGGCTTAAAAATTATTAAGTCCTGATTTAAATGATAAAAGTCTTATGCTCACAATTTCAAAAATATTTTTAGAAGTCTAATATGGTGTAAAACCTAGAGAAGAAATTCTTATCCGGTTGATATGTGAGGATATTTTTAAAATCAATCAGAATAAATGTTCAATTGTTAATAGCGGAAATTCATCTCGGAAACAATCAACATCAGAAATAGATTATTAAGTCAATTTTTGAAGATGCTTCAAATCGTAATAAATTCTTAACTGCAAACTCCCCACATCATCTCAAAAACTCCCACATCACACGTGCCCAACGTTCTCAGGTCGGTAGTACGAACCCACCCATCTTCCAAGAATTGCAAGTGTGAAAATAGAGTGTACCACTCTCTAGCATGTCACTGTGTCTCAGCTATGGGACATTATCTCACACCCAATCCCTCTCTATGTGAATAAGCATTATGTGCTGAGATTAGAAATATACCCACAATATCTTACAAATTAAACTTGTTAGCGGTCATAGTTTTGATTTAAGCAACACACGCGCATCCTTCCCATTATGCGAAGGCAAAAGTTGTTGGAATGATAAGCATACCGCTCACATCACTCTGTCACGTCTCGGCTATTGGGCACCACCCATCCCTCCAAGCAATGTCAAGCTGTGGCCACATAGATACCCACAATCACTAGTGCCAGTCTAGTTAATGGGCACCAACCCACATCCCTCCAGAGGAAATGCAAATTGTTATGGAATAGATACCCACTATTCCCCTGATCACCACGTCAAATCTCAAGCTCTGATTCCTTGAGGTGAGCCCAATCCGCTCTATTCTCATCCTCCCATTTCTTTTAATTTCTGAATAAGTGTAGTAAGAAATTAAATAATTTCAAAAATATGTAACGGCCTCCAACCTAATACACACGCTTGGCCAACTAGCACATAGATATGAGTGCATCACCACTTCTCCAAGAAAGTACGACGTTATTAGTGTACAAATCAAGTCTTATTGTAAAATTATCATAAGATGACCGGAATTGTCCCACTCGCCGACTCACCGACCTCTGTATCTGATTAGATAGTGGTTTCCAATTGGTTCATATTTTTACATTCTTATACAAATTGAGGAATGAGCAATCTCAATCTTTGGTGCTCGGAGGCCATATATGCGCGGATTGAAAAGGTAATTTCTGAAGCACACTGTAATTGGCCGAAGATTCCTTGGGACAGGTCGCTCTCCCAAAGTTGAGTATGGGCTAGTTTTAGAGAAATTTTGGTAAGTGTATGTATTAAAGTATATCAGTTTTTCTATTGTAGTATTGCATTCATCTTCTCAATAATCGCAGAAAAATGCGCCAAAGAAATAAATTATTTGATGATTATTTATAAAATAAAATTTCTGATTTTAAATTTAAATGTTAATTATAAAATAATCAGCGAATGGTTTTGCTATTTTTTTTTCGTGGTTTCGATTTCTTGGTAAGATTAACACTTTAAATTTTGTGTGAAACATTTTAGTGTATTGTGAGCAATAATTTGGTCTCTTTAAAATAATTGTTTAATCATAAGTGTATTACATATTAGACAATATATAAAGAAAAGAAGAGATCAATACACAACAAAACCAATACACAACATAAAACTTATGGTATTTGTAAACCTAATGTACGACTTTTACAATTTCCTCCACAATTTCAGTATTTTTCATAAAACACGGTAAAGGGATGAAGGAGGACTTTATATAAAGGGAAGGTGTTGAGACTTGTAACCTAAAGGACCGGGGAGCTAATCCCAAATCCTTGCCTCCGCCACAATTTTTAGCAGTATTCGGCGAGAGCCCCGAAGTTCTTTAATAATACCTTTGTGGTTTGCCCCCAGAATAAGAATAAAACTTACCAGACTGCTACTGCAAGCGAGGTTAAAGCCGAGACGATCACAATTACTCTTTCTGGTATGAAATGCTCTCTCTGTAAATTGCGTGAGATGTTAAAGGTTTTGTCTCTGTGTAAGGCTCAACTTCACTTTAGCAATCACGAAGAATCTGTTAAAACACATTGATATATATGAAATACACTCTCTCTCTAAGGAAAATTTTTAAGTACTAGAAGAGTTTCCAATTGTTATTCATTTTCTAATGGACTGCATGCTCACCGTTAGATTCAAGATCTAATCTTTTTTAATCGTTTTTCGTACAGAATGAACCGCTCTCAGAACTATACTTGCACTAGTAGTGAAAGTTAGAAAATGAGCAGGTTGAGAATCCAAAATGAAGAGGTATTAACTAACTATTCCTACTAATGCAATTAAGACACCTCTAAAGAACAAGTGTTCCCTACTATGGTAAACATCCAGTTAGATAATATCGATTAAAAAGATTTTCTAAAAAGTAATATTGTTCGGAACCATTCTTTTGAGAAACTTTTCTAGTTAAGTGTTTCTGGAGATGTTATAGTTAAATAATTGCCAAAAATGTTCGAGTTGAGTGTTATCGAAGGTGCTAAATCAATACGAGTTGGCTAAAGAAATAAGTTTTATAAATTTTCTTTTAAGATAAATGTCAGTATACTCTTTACTAAAATCTCATTCCATCTCCCTTATCGATCAAAGAAGTTGTTGCACCCAAATCCGAGGTAATTTGCACTTGTACATCGTGATTAGCCAAAAGTACGTTATCGAATATAGTATAGTGTGAGAAAACGCACCTGACCCGTCCAAAATTACTCTATACTAGCTAAACTGGCACACTTAATTCTACCAACCTAACTACAAATATTTATCTTTCATATTCATCAAAGTCAAATTTAACAATTTATTGTTATGAAAAATATTCTCAGTTAGAAGTGACCTTTTTCCGCTCGTCAATGAAATACGTCAGTTAACCTTCCAAGATGCAAATAAGTAATATAGTTAGAGAGCAAGTGTGATGAGACGAGATCTACAAAAGTTTTGAGGAGTTTACTAATCTGCCATTTAGATCACATTTGCGAATATGTTATACTATAAATTCCATATATTCAGGCACTTCATCTACAATACGATAATTATACTGTAGACAGTGGTTTTCAATTTAGAGTGTGCTGGTTGAGTGAGCTTAAAGTAATCAGAAGAAACTAAGTGAAATAATCAGGTACAAACGCCCGTGAGAAAGCGTCTAAATGATGTTAACGACATTCCCAGGAGGCTCGCATTAAGCGATGTTGGGCCTCAAATCTAAATACAGAGTAGAATGGGGGGCGCTATTAGGGGCGGTAAGGGTCCAAGTAGTTTGAGGATGTGGCTGCAGTGGCTAAGGGGGCGCGTATGGGGGGCAAGGTCAAGGGGAGATGACATAATAGTGAAGTAGTGAAATTGGATAACTAAGTGACAGGGAATTAAGAAAGGCTTATATAAATTATGTCTCACCACTGCTAAAGCATGAAAAATGTTTAAAGTTATTTAAATTGTTAGCTGATAAAAATGAAATGTAATTAGTTAAATAGTTAGATAGTTAGATGCTAATATCTAATGATATAGTTGTGATAATAAGTTATATTTAATATTATTAAGATTTACCTGTAGTGTTTATGTACAAACATTGAAATGTATATACTAGTGTGCTTTGCTTTCAGCCCAGTCATTTGATAAAATCCATTATCTATATAATATATATATAATAGTATAATATAATTTATACATATTGCTAAAATATATAGCCATGAGAGGTTACTCCAAAAGCTCAGTTTATACGAATGTACTAGACGAGATTATGAAGAACTATGTAAAAATAGGTATAACTCTAAGTATAGAGGAACATAACACTAAGACAAGAAAGATTCAATTTGATTTTTTTTACAATTTGAGATAATCATATCATTCTCTATTAAATACTAAGTTCTTATTTATAATTACTGTTTTTTTTTAATTATTCGCACGTAATGTAAATAGGTAATACAAGAATAATCAGTAATTAATTTATAAAAAATAAAACACTATATTATAATGCTTTATATATATATATTTATATAATATAGATATATTAATATATTACATCAAATATTAATTAAAATACATTATTTTATTATTTTACTGATATATAGTATATACATATATATAAGTTACTTGCCAAGGCTATTGAATAAGTAGTTAAGTTAACTCTATAGATAAAAGGACACACTATTAAAATATAACTTATTCGCCTTTGAATACGCATCTATAATACTAAAAAGTCTATATTATTAAGTTTATTATCTAAAAAGTGTCACTAATTAGTAGTAATACTGTGAATGTATATTTAATAATATACAGGAACAATCATATAGAATTTTAAATAATAAAAGACAACATGCTATACCATCTAATAAAAATATAGTATGTATATGTGATACAGTGATAGTATTATAACTTAATATAGAGTATGATAGTGGATAGATGTTCTATATTGGAACAATGGTCAGGGATACTCACATACTATTATATCCATGT
Source organism: Trachelipus rathkii (assembly GCA_015478945.1). Lineage (NCBI taxonomy): Eukaryota > Metazoa > Arthropoda > Malacostraca > Isopoda > Trachelipodidae > Trachelipus > Trachelipus rathkii. Next base: position 5,668 of record JABUQX010093471.1, on the reverse strand, counting down.
GTTCATACGTTACTTTTAAATTAAAAATTTAAATACTATGATCCAAGACCTTACGCCCTTAGATATGATAAGCAGCAACAAAGTACTCAGAAAAAAATTATGTAAGAAAATAACCACCTGCAACAAAGCCAGAAGAATTACCAGAAACATGCAATTATCACGTTATTGCATAAATGTGTGGAATACTTCTTATATTAAAATCGGGGTGCCCTTAACCCTTGGCAAAAGCTCTTTAGTGATAGGAACCTATTTCCCGGGTATTGGAAATAGTTAGATGGTTTCAGATGGATACGATTAGTTAATACAAGAGTGTGATATTACACAATGTCGAGCAAAAAAAAACAATCTATCGCAACATAGACGAAAGTCAGAATATTTGAATATGGTTATTCATCGTGCGCATAATGCAGAAATTAATGCCAAAGGCCGATAATATGAGAAAGACTTCTCGAATATGAAAAGTGTCTCGCTCTGACAAATAGACATATAATCTCGCTTCATAAAATGAAATTCGACCGCACGATAAGTCATATCGTGCAAAGAGATCGAAATTATGATGCTCAGAAGACATAAACAGAGGAAGCTCACTCGCAAAGAATATAACAAAGAAGAAAGCCGACTACAGTGAAGTTTCTATGTTCGAATAAAAGCCTTTCAGTCAATATTGTTAATAAACCGCACTTCTTTGCTTAAAACTTACAATGGTTATGTCTAATACGCCTCTGCAATTGCTAAAAGTGTGTGGGTGGGGGCAAGCCTCCATAAGTATTGGGAAACACTACTGTAATTGTAGCATGGGCTTGTTAAGGTAAGTACATTGATACTCTGATGATATTCCGAAATCAAAGCAACTCAAACTAGAATGTGACATCAGTAAAAATTAAGCAATTAGTTCAGTTTCGAGAAGGATCGATGAGATGGCTTCTGATATTGAAGATCAACTTTGTAAGATATTTAATTACGTATATAAAAAAAACGACAGATTGTGGAGTATGGATACAGATCGACGAGTCAACCCTCGTTAGCTATCGCAAGAGCAAAGCATAGTATTATTAGCAATCATAGGATGTTATGTTTTCATAAATGTAAATGGAATGCTCATTTTATGTTACAAGAAACTCAGAAGAGATGAATGAAAGTAATGCTGATCCTAAGTCATAACACAGTTTATCCACTGCATACCTAAGCTCCAGTGTTTGTTCTCACAAATATACTAATATGATTTACCAAATGTACTTTAAATTATGAAGTATTAACTGTACAAAGACATCATCGAAAATGGTCTAATATTCTTGCATGTCTCATAGGCTACTGACTGGTGCTGCAGCTTATCATGAACTATGTAGTAATTTCCCAAAATATATACTGACAGGAATACAGTTTAGATTTATAGAGTTCAGAAGCAAGGCTGTCATCAGATAGGTGTATAAAGCTGCTTCCCTAATCACATGCCTTCAACCAACCATAATATAAATGAAATAGTTATTCTACTGGGTCAAATTTAGGCTATCCTGTAAAATTGAGCGGTAAGATTATTGAGCGAGTGCATAACCTGAACAAGTTGTCATTAGGTGCTAAAAAACAGCCACATCTACTATTCGCATTTAGACGATTTAGATTTCGACACAGCAATTTGTGAAGAATAAGGACTCGAATTAAGTGGCATAAGAACAAAAAGGTTGCATTGCCTCTCGAAACGGGAGTTAATTTAATGCTACGAGCGAAGGTTAGGTGCTTCTGAACAGAAATATAGTGTATGAATCTACTCCACACAGTACATAATAAACAAGATGATCTATGACCACAATGTACGTCGCCAATTCATAGAGAAGAAAGCGAAGAACTGAAACATTTGCTCCTTAACGTTTATAGTGATGATTTTGGACTACTCGAATACGAATAATACAATGACAAGAAGCTGACCATACCGTAAAAATAATGAATTTCATCAAACAAAGGGATTATAGGGGCTTTTATAGAGAAACTAAGTGTTTGAAAAGAAATTTATGCCCGTAAAGACTTACTTCCAGTTTCCTAATCTTTGCTGGCTGATTTAGCGGTGAACACTACAAATAGAAAAATGTGCAGTAGATTAAGGAAGTAGGTCATTATAGACATTACAAAAATTAATGAACTAAGTGTTTTGATTGATTATTTCACTAGAATGTAAAGGCTGAAAGAAAAGCACTAGAAACATTGAAAAAGAGTCAGTGGGTAATGTACTTAGCGCTCTCACTTACCCAAGGTAGGGGCTACAACCCGTTCTCTCGCTCAGATGTGAACTGCGAGTGAAAAAATGGACATTCCACAAAGTTCATGAAGATTTGAAAAGCACCTAGCATAATAGAGCGATACTAAAAAGAATAAATTGACAGGTGATACTGTCTCTCCAAAGATGTATCATCTTTTTATGCCCCTGAAGTCACTAAAGTATATTTTTTGGTTGCGCGAAAAAAAAAGATCGCATACTGTTATCTCTTCTTTTAATTCCGCGCTAAGAAAAGTCAACAACTAGTATAATGACTTTCTAGGCTTTATACTTCTTGCAACGAATCTCGACTTCAGAATAATAATTGACGATTTTCTTCAAGTTTCACATTGAGATATGAAAACGAGAAAGACACACAAAAGACAAAGAAGATATAAACTGCAAGAGATTGTAACAGCTGCTATTTTTTACATTATTATATGCGCGATGCAAAGAAAGAGGAAAAAAATCAGAAGGTCGCCCACTCAATGATGATTGAGAATCAAGAGCGATTGTTCTTACGAAACTAAAAAGCTAGTCAGATAGAAATGATTTTGTTTTAATAAGCTTCGACATAAATATTTTTCATTCCAACGAGAATATGGTAATATGTATAGCGAATATCAATATTATATTGAATCAATGGCATGTTATTTTTAGAATACATAAATAATAGATTCATATAAAAAAATAATAATGATAATTTAATAAGATAATAATATAATAATAATAAATCAGTAAAATTAGATTTAAAAAATATTTTTTTAGTAACATAATCTTTACAATAAAAAATCAAATTCATATAAAAAAAATTTATGGTCTAAAATCTGGAAGTTAAAATTTAATTTAAAAGCAAAATGTATCATAATATATTATATACTTTAACATTATCTAGTGAAATATTTATGTAAAATATGAAAGTGAGATATATCTTATATTTATAAGAAATACTCCAGTGATCAAAAGTTTAAAAGACTTTTTTTCCAGAAAATTAAAAAAAATAAAATAATACAAAATTAATATAATATAAAAAGGTTAAAACCTACACTCTTTTATACATCCTAAAAATTTATAAACCTATAATAATCGAATAAATTATCGCCTGTAATGACGTACTGTACATATAAGTCCTCCTGTTCTACTCATACATACAGTCATATATTTAGTGGATATTATACGTACATTAAGTAATTTAGGTATTCCAACATGTAATAGTATAAATAAAAGTAGGTATAGTACGATAAAATAAATATAAACTAAATAGAAAAATGTATTACTATTATATATATATAGTTCCCTTATAAATATATATAGTAATATATAGACACTATGTAATCAATAGAACAAATTCATAAGCAGGAAGGACCGAGCTGCGATTCGGCAATAAAGCCGATTATTCTATTGATAGAGAGGCTGAGATAACCACTATCTTGAACAGAAGGCAAAGCTTAGGGAGATTAGCGTATACATTTTCACGATATATCTTTTCTTACAAAAGTCATGCAAATATATGGGTAAAATTTATAAACATGAGTTGATGTGTGTTCACAATCAGATAATCATGGTCAGGTGGTCTTTCGATGAAACCTCATTCAAGTAACAATTCTTTCATAGTTGTATTTTTATGGAGAAAGAATTACTAAGTAGAAATCATACGAGTTAAGATTTCATAACTCATTATGAATTTATTGGGAGATGTTATTGTGATGAACTCCTTTCTTCTTTTTATGTTTGAAGATCATGTTGATAAGTTTTTGCAATTTGTTAACTCTAAACACCCGAATATAAAATTCACTGTTGATATAGAACAAAATAATTCTTTGTCATTTCTGAATATTGATATATGTAAGGATAACAACAAATTTCACACCAGTGTCTTCAGAAAATTACTTTTACTGGATGACGACAAAATGTTGTATTCTTTCATTCTCGTATTTTTAAAAAATCAATTAATTAAAAAATCTTCTTGACAGGGGAACAAAAATTCCGTCATTCTCATGTTAATCTTTACCAATAGACTTGATTTCCTGAAAAATTATTTCTGAAGAATGGGTTCCCAAAATTTATTATGACTCAACTTTTGAAAATTACTTTCAGCAAAATTTAAAGAAAAATCTCAAGCTAATATTACAGCTCCTAAGGAGATGTTTTGTTATAGAGGTTGCACCTCTCGTCGGAGAGGAGATGATGTAATGAGGATTACGAAATTACGCGTCGTTTAAATTGACTAGTTTTAAAAACCAAAGTTTTCCACAGTTTAAATTTAGATTACTAATTTTTGAATGAAACCATAATTGGAAAATATTTTAAATTCAAAGATAAAACTTTGAATTACCTTTATGCTCATCAGTAATAATTATTATCATTACGGTGACCTTGATGCCACCTACATAGGAAGACTATCGAAGCACTTTCCACACGATTACTGAGAATAAACGGTATCTTCACTTTACAACACTAAACATTTACATCATCCTCCCTATTCAGCTGATAAATGCTAATTCTCTTCAGGGAAGGCCACCAATATACTAGGATTACCAATTTGGAATATTGTCTCTACTGAGAACCCGATCTTCAGATGTTAGAATGATGGTATATATGGCATTCAAACCGATCTTTCATGAAAATCTAAATTTTGTAAGTTCTTTTAATACTGCAATGAGATTTTGTTTAACCCAAAAGAAACTCGTTTACTACATTAATTAATAATAAATTATTTTCCATATTGATTTATTTTTTTAATTTTATATATTATTTTAATTACATATTATATAATAAAAAAATAATAGTATTACCTGATTATTAATATACGAGTAATAGTTATGGCGTTGATTCAATGTTTATACAATAACAGAAGTTATGATGAGAATATGAGAGTTCATATACTTGGAAAGATGACAAGATAGACAAGCAGGACTTCTTACGCAGTAAAAATCTAGTATCGATCCACCAAATGGTAATAAAAGTTATAGACAAATGTTGTTGTCGGAAAAAATCATCGTTTTTCAGGAGTAGATACTCGGCTAGTATACTGGGACCTAGAAATCTACATCGATAGATAAGGAACATATACAGTTGAATAACTAAAATAGTTTAACAGGAAGGATAATCCTAAAAAAAAGGAAGACGAGTTATAGAGAATACATCTAAATTTAGCATGGCAACTAAGATCAAATACTAAGAACATACTGGTTTAGAAAACTATATAGAAATGAGAAGGAATCAAATGAACCATAGTGGCGAAAAAGTTAGAAGTACTTAAAGTAAAAGACAGTAAACCCATATTTTATGTGAGATATACAGGATGCGACAGCACTGATATCAAAATGTTATATTACACAGATAGGCTCTATAGAGAGTGTGTTCATTCTTTGAAAATTTATACTATGCCAAATATAATATAATTTTGATAATTAACTA
>JABUQX010093470.1:50000-55000 GCA_015478945.1 Trachelipus rathkii | reverse complement strand
ATATATAATATAGATATATATATATTATATGATATTATTATTATTATATATATATATATACACATATTATTATTAATATTATTATTATTATTATATATATATTATTATTATTATATATATTATATATTATTACATATATACATATTATTATTACATGCATATAGTTAGTTATATAATATATATATTATTATTATATATATGTATATATATATATATATATATATATATATATATATATATATATATATATATATATATATATATATATATATATATTATTATATATATATATATTACTATTATTATTATTATATATATATATATATGGATGCGGGAATATTGCATACATGTAGAGTTCAACTGAAACAACATCGTAACACCTAACCTGTTCGCTGAGGTCTTCGATAATGCGACTGGGAGATGTTGATTCCGTAAGTATGGGAAAGCCCTCGCCATCGGCATGAGGTTCTGAATTGTAAAGTGTAGAATGTCTGGCTGAAGACTGGGCCCTTTCCCCTGAACCTAGCACACCCCGATGGTCCCGTGACGCAAACATTAGAGAAATTTCCATATGACTGTCCATACGTAGCCTCGGTTCTTGCATTAACATCTAAACACTATCGTTAAAGAATATATATATATATATATATATATATATATATATATATATATATAAAAAAAATATATATATATATATATATATATATATATATATATATATATATATATATATATATATATATATATATATATTCGGAAAGGAAATACCTCATGGCTCTGGTGCAGATCGTTAATGTTACGCACGTTGTGATCTGCCTCTGAGCTGTACCGCATCCTCTTAGGCCTCTGACTGTATTCACATGATCTGGGGGAAGAGGGCTGGATGAGGCTGGGGCTTCCACACGTCACCCCGCTAGTCTCGCCACAAGATTCGGCATCCCCTGATACACATCGTGACCAGATGCTATTGATAGGTCGGAGTAGTAAATCACCGACATTTCGAATTACCTACTTCTGATGAATCTCTGGAGATGGTCTTCATTGCACAGGACTCGACACTGAGCATAGGTCAGCGTGATTTTGTCCACCTTCACCCCGTTGTGAAGTGAAAGTAGTTTCCGTCCTAGGGGGGAGTTCGAGAGGAGAGGGATCCCTAGACGGCGGATCCTTATCGATAGAGGGGATATATATATATAGAAAAGTATATATATATATATATATATATATATATATATATATATATATATATATATATATATATATATATATAAATATATATATATATATATATATATATATATATATATATATATATATATATATATATATATATATATATTCAGGGACAAATACTTGAAAAGGGTGAAAGAACCGTAACTACATATGGAAATCCTGTTTAACGACGGCTCCAGAGCCCTTACTCCTCCAGTAATAAGAGCATTTATATTAGACCGTCCACCACTATCGCTGCATCATATGTCTCTTGAAATAATCTGTATTAAATACCTACACACTCTCTGCAATTCACTACTATCTAATGCGAAAATATATATATATATATATATATATATATATATATATATATATATATATATAAAGGTATATATATATATATATATATATATATATATATATATATATGTATATATATATATACATATATATATATATATATATATATATATATATATATATTATATATATATATGTATATATATATATATATATATATATATATATATATATATATATATATATATATATATATATATATATATATATATATATATATATATATATATATATATATATATATATATATACATAATACTTAAAAATCTAATATGAGTCGAAGATACATAATATTTAAAATCTATTAATACGTATTAGAGTATATTAAATAGATAGTATGATACTACAGTCACCACGGCTGGTATCCTCAGGGATGCAGGTTGGGCCCCAGTGACGCACCTCACTCTCAACAATGCACCACTATATCTTGGCAAGTGTAGCGGCCTGGTATGCGCGTTCACTGATGCGACACATGATAGCTGAATGCACGTGTAGAATGTGTATTCTGTAAATAATAATGGGAAAGTAATAACAATAATAATAATAATAATAATAATGTTAATAATAATAATAATAATAATAATAATAATAATTATAATAATGATAATGATAATAATAATAACCACAATAATAATAATAATAATAATAATAATAATAATAATAGCCAATAATAATAATAATAATAATAGAATAATAATAATAATAATAATAATATTAATAATAATAATAATAATACATTAATAATAATAATAGTAAATTTATTTACTCACTTATAAGAATGGAAAGGTACTACGAGCTTTACGGTTGATAGCTCTTTTGTTTCCTGCGACTTAACTCGACGTTAGCACAATAGGCTTTGACCTCGAATACACCCTGGGATGGACTGTACGCATACTAATAACGTCATGATAATGTAAAGAGAAAAAGAGAGAATGAAAAGCTTATGAAGCAGGTACATTGTAATGAAAAGATAAGCATGGATATTGTACTGGCTAATAAAAGAAGGAGGGTAGTTAAAGGTAATCTTCCCACAGCTTAGGCCATTTCGAAGACATACGTTAATCCTCGTGTCTAAACATACGTACAAGAATACGCGTCTGGAATGTATGCTCCTTATCTTGTATCATTCAATTTTAAGACGGTAACCACAGACTTCTTAGAGTAATAAAGTGGATTATACTGCACGTTATTCACCCATAGGGGCTACTTCATCGGGGTCGCCTCTCTCTCTCTGTAATGCCCCTTTTATCACGCACTACAGCAGATATACAGCAGCAGCAGCAGCAGCAGCAGCAGATCGCGGCTATAGCGACGGCGACGGCGATTCTGGGTTCAAGGCTGCTGGCTGGCTGCTGCTAAGGTTGCTGCTATATATATATATATATATAACCCATAAAGCAGGAAAAAAAAAAAAAAAATATACCCCTTTCTACCCGTTTTGTGTATAGCCTACAAATGTGACCAGGGATTTTTGCCTCTCTCTCTCTCACTCTCTCACTCTCTCTCTTATCTGATGCCTCTTAAATATATATATATATATATATATGTTATATATATATATATATATAGCATAAATAGTTATATATATATATATATATAGTATATATATATATATATATATATATATAGGCATATATAGTAGTTATATATATATATAAGTATAAGAGTATTGTTTATTGATATATTGGTTATTGGCGTATATATATATATATATAAGGTAATGACCCTCAAGGCTTTATCTAGAATCCTGCCTCTGGCTTCACCCTGATAAAGTATATAGCTAAAGCAGAAAATAAAATAATTAGGCTGTGAGTCTGCAAACATTACCGAGACAATCTACATTCTAAAAGGTTAAAGATGTTTTGTTTGCCATTTATCAAATACATAAGGGCCACGTTAATAATAATAATAATAATAATAATAATAATAATAATAATAATAATAATAATAATAATAATAATAATAATAATAATAATAATAATAATAATAATAATAATAATAATAATAATAATAATAATAATAAATTTGCAAAATGTGGTATTGTCGGCTTGAAAACTACAGCCTCATCAAGGCAACAGTATTAATAAGCAAATCTTAATTGTAGTAAAAATTAAACTTAGGAAAATTTTCAGTTATCACCTAATTATAATGCATAAATGGTGATTTCTATTTAAAATCGCTGAGCTGCAGCAGCCATAAATTAACAATGGCATCCCTAATAGTTCTCCTTTGTGAGAAAGTATAGAAGCAGTCTGATCTCTTGTAAGTATGTCTCTTTTACTAGGGAGAAGAAAAAATAATTACACTTGCGGAACTACTTACACCTAGACCATTTACTACTTGCACCTTCAACATGAGTTTCACAGAAGCCACATGATTTAAAATATGGATCAAATACGTTTGAAAAATACTTCCTCTCTCTCTCTCACTCTCTCTCTCTCTCTCTCTCTCTCTCTCTCTCTCTCTCTCTCTCTCTCTCTCTCTCTCTCTCTCTTGGAAAAAGAGTTTTCTTGAGAGGGGTGGGTGCGGCATAGAGAGTTAATAAATAATTTAATAATATATTAATAATAATAATAATAATAAATAATAATAATAATAATAATAATAATAATAATAATAATAATAATAATAATAATAATAATAATAATAATAATAATAATAATAATAATAATAATAATAATAATAAGAAGAAGAAGAAGAAGAAGAAGAAGGAGAAGAAGAAGAAGAATCACATAAGAGGAGAAGAAGAAGAATGGAAAAAATGATCGAAAAAAGTTCAAAGTTAAAACACTTTCATAGCTTTTTGGGGGTGATAGTTGCTTTCATGTTGTTCTTTTTGTCTTGTTGTCGTGGCTGTGACTGTTGTTGTCGTTGTTGTTGTTGCTGTTGTTGTTGTTGCTGCTGTTGTTGTTGTTGTTGTTAATGCCTTTATGACTGTTGCTGTTTTTGCTGTGGATTTTGTGATGATGAAGAAGAAGAAGAAAAAAATGAAGAAGAAGAAGAATGGAAAAATGGATCGAAAACAGAGTTAAAACACTTTCATAGCTTTTTGGGGGTTGATAGTTGCTTTCATGTTGTTCTGTTTGTCTTGTTGTCGTGGCGGTAACTGTTGTTGTTGTTGCTGATGTTGTTGTTGTTGCTGTTTTTGTTGTTGTTGCTGCTGTTGTTGTTGTTGTTAATGCCTTTATGACTGTTGCTGTTTTTGCTGTGGATTTTGTGATGATGAAGAAGAAGAAGAAAAAAATGAAGAAGAAGAAGAATGGAAAAATGGATCGAAGAAGAAGAAGAACAGAGTTAAAATATATATATATATATATATATATAATAATATATATATATATATAAATCGTCACATATGTATAATATATATAAATGGTAATATTTAGTAAAATCGTGTTATCGCAGTCTCACATTTAAAGAAAGGCTGA
>JABUQX010093470.1:0-45000 GCA_015478945.1 Trachelipus rathkii | reverse complement strand
ACATTCCATCTTTCTCTCCTTGACCAAACTGATTAACCTTGTTTTACCAAAAATCATCTCCGGAACCACACAAGAAATCTGAGTAATCATTAACGTCATTCGATACCCTAAATACTTTACTTCGTAGAAAATGCAAACAACCTTCCTGGATTTTAAAACCTGTCACTAGGTTTGAGATTTTTGCAAAATTTTAAAATGTCCAACTCAACTTTGCTTCTTCTTCTCTCCCTTCTACTGTAGTATCTCTTACGGTAATTCTGCTGTCGTAACCTTGCCAAAGATGAACTGTTTGCTTTAACTTTTCCTTCGTAATTCTTACTCTTCACGACTTCAGAGCTGTGTTTTTTCATCCGCCCATCTCCACTCATTTAGATATTATTTCGCACCCTGCTGAGCCTAAACACTAAGAACGGCGGACAGTGTCTGAAGGCATCTTTCAGTTGGTTTTTCCGAAACTTGCGCACTTTACTAGGGATGAAGGCGTTCCGCAGGGTAGCGTTCTAAGTGTACTACTTTTTGCTCTCGGATTTAATGATATCGTTACCTCTATCCCAGCGACTGTCAATTTTCTCTCTATGTCGTGACCTTTGGCGTTATACATAGCCCGGGGGTCAGGCTGCATTTCCGAACGGCAACTTCAACTTCAATCAGGTCAAGTATATGCAAAAGAAGCGGAACCCAAGTCAACAATCCCAACTTATCAGCCTTTTCGCATTACCTCTGTTCTTTTTCTAAAGGCTTTCGAATCTATTCTTAACAAGAATATTTAGAAACACCTTAAACCCTCTGATGCAGTATGATTACTGTAAGAAGCTCTAGATTGGTGATTTTCTTTCCTCTTCTCCGACTCTTCCCGGCATTTCGTGCTGAACTCTTTACTTGTGGCGCTAGACATATCCGGAGACTTCGATAAACTCCGGAAAAAAATCTTTATTCAAACTTTACCTCTTTCGGTATTACCCTTTCTTTCGTAACGCTTCTCTTTTTAAATCCGATTTCAGTCGTTTCCATGGTTGCTGTTGTGGATAGCATCTATTATATCCTTTAAATCTTATCAACCCAGTGATGTTCCTCAGAATTTCTCTTCTATCCCCAACTCTCTTTATTATTTTGCCATCAATGATCTATCTGTTACCGTGTCTCCTATCCGACAACTTAGGCTGAAGCTACACTTCTCATTGCATTCTTCCAGTTTGAAAGACGACTCATTCAACAGCAAATAAAATGATGCTAGGAGGGTAGCCTTGAAGCAACAAACCTTTATCTTTCTCTTACTTATAGTTGTGTTAAAGAAAACATAGTTGTTTTCAATGCCTCAATAACTCAGCTTCTTTATCTATCCACTTGACATTAATCTTCCACACAACTATAATAGTTTCTTTGAATACACAACTCTAGCCTACTTTTGGCCTTATTATTCTCTCAAGATATCTTCTTTTCTCGTTGATCTTTCTTAGAAGGATCATATTATCTTCTTTCTAAAAAGAAGCCTCTTTTGCTGTGTTCTGAGGCGGTCCCTTCTATACTTCTTCGTCCACCTCAGTCCCCACAGTTCTACATCGATTCTACATACTAGGTCCGGTGTGTTGTTTGCCTCTGTACCGTCGTAGCGAGTTTGATCGAATCACGAGGTTATCTTCTGAGTTGGGTTCGCAATAACATATATAGCCATCTACGATATTAAATAAAGTTGCGTTAGTCTAGGGTTTCCTCGTCATCGAACTCGTAGTCAACGTAAGATAACATGGGTGTGGAGTAAGGAGGTTGAAGGTGCTTCCTGTCTCTAGTGAACTCCTCACACGAGTATGCTGATATCTCGAGTCTTTTGTCGTCATATCTAAACAGAGGAAAATCAATATTATAATGACATCTACGTTTCTATTATATTATATATATTAATAACCTAATATATGTATTATATATATATATATATAATTATTCAATTATTATCATTCTACCTTCATAATTTTATCCTATAGTTCTTGTACCGCTCCTATGTCTTTATGTTATGACCTAATATACATAGATTATACACTTAAGTCTACATCACTTTCATTACGATTTAACTTTCTGACCCAAACTTAACTGCTAAATAGCTTTATCAAATTCTATACAGTTGTATTTAATATTCCTTATATTGGTATATAGTCTTGGAGACTTGAATTTACTCCTTATATATATTATTTTATTATATACTCTCTTATTATAGTTATTAATTATTATCTCTGATTTTACTGATTTATCTCTTGAGTAGTGAGTCATTGTCAGTGAGTTTTTTATTTAAGCCTCTATTTAATGTGCATTTGATGTTTCCTTCATTCTACTACTTCAGATAACTACCTGCGGTATATTTTTGGAAAGTGCACAACGTGATAAGGAGCTGTAAAATCTTGCCAATTGGAAGAAAACAATTCCATAGAAAAATAAGATTAATTATCTATTAACATTACTACAAATAAACATATATTATTATATATAGATAGATATATACTTATATATATTATATATATTATATATATAATATATAATATATATATATATTATAATATAATATAAATAATTATATATATATATTATATAATATATATATTAATATATATATATTATATATATAATATTAATATATATATATAATATATATATTATAAATCGGTGAATATAAGGAACAAAATACTCGTCGTTATCTTTACCTCTATTATCTTCCCCGATATTTTGCATGACCACATTATCGTAGTAAGAGAGAGAGGGGTGGCAGGAAATTGATTCACTCGATTCGTCGGGTGTTTTCTGGAGTTGATGACCCCGCTGTTCTTCATTTTCAGAGTCTCCGCTTTGTTTCCGTTTTTGCTTCCGTTCACTTCTGGGTATTTCCTTTTGCGGTGTTTGATTTTTTTCAACTAATGTTTTTCTTAGAATAGCTTGTTTGATTTTCGAACGATTACCAGAACTCGGGGGAATATCTGGTGATGTAAATTCAACTCTTTCTTGTTCTTTATCTTCCTCCTTTTCAACACCCTCTGCATCGCGTCCCTCTCGTACTTCGTGAACGGATGACTCATCGGAAGATTCGTCGAGTTTTTCACCAGGTGCTTTATCGGCCTCCTCCTCCTCCTCCTCCTCCCGTTCGGGTGACTCGTCTGGAGCTTTACCAGCCTCCTCTTCGGAAGACTCGTCCTGCGCATTATCTGGCTCTTTATCGATTTCGTATCTGGATGAAACTTCGTCGGGTAAAATCTGAGTGGATGCTTTAGCTGGTGCGTCAACGTGAACTTCGACGAGCGGCGGACTATCGGGTGACTTTTCACGACGCGCGGCATTATCATCATCGGGCTCCTTTTCGTCTTCCCACTGCAGTTTTCCTCCCGTTTCGCTCTCTTCTCCGCCATCTATTTTAAAGTTGTTGGAAAAATGTAGTAGAAGACTTCCTTTTTTGGTTTCTAGATACGCGTTGGCTAGGGTTACGGTGCTTATGGTAGCGTTGTAATATTTCTCCGCGGTATTTTCGTGATGATACATTAATCGGGCGACGTTTTTCCGAAGCTTCGGTTGATGAACCGCCGTTTCTGTAGTCGTGCCTTTTCTGTTGAACGTGGTGGTAAATTGCTTCTGCAAATCGCACATCGTCGTTAATTTTCATGCGTTGGCCTAGCGCTTGAGTTGATTGATAAGGGGGTCTCCCCTGATAATATATTTAAAATACTAAATATTTATCATTGAGGATATCTCAGAAATTATATCCGTCATCTATTATTGGCGTTCCTCTGGATTCTATCTTAATTCGTTCGTTTATCACCTCATTCAGGTATAACGGGTTCTCTCAGGTGCCCGCCACTGTTCTCTCAGCTCGCCTCACATAGAAGACGTCTCAGTATTATCACGATTATATATAGAACGAACGTGTAAAGGTGCTCCATCATAGCGCGACTTTTCAATGTGTGAGTTAACATGATTGTTGCGTTCCCCGTACATAATTTCTCGATATGCTTTGTATTGTCTCAGACTCTCCGCTTATATTAGAGGGTGAACCCGATACACCTTTTTTGAGTAATTCGTCGTAGATTCGAGTATTACCACACGTGTGGGACTCACGATGAACATAACTTTAATACAGGAACATGAGACCGCCCACCTCTCCTCAGTGATTACGGCTTTACATCCACGTTTGCAATTGTGTAGGATTAAACTTAAGGTACTCCTGGCACTCCTATCCGTCAGTATCTGTCGCAGATTCAATTGATAGCTCGGACCCGCCTCAGCCGAACTGCGCACAGGGCCAGCGAAGCGTGATACATCCTATTTAGACTATCACGATATGTTGTCTGTCAGAGTGATGGCTGGTGTGCACATCTTTAACGACTCGTTTGAATCAGCGCTGTTATCTGACGAATCTATCCATAGTGAGTGGACGGTTTGCAAAAATCCTATTCTTGATTACAGCAACCCTATATATTGATTTCTTACTTTCGCAAATATAAATCAGTTTTTGTCATCATCCTTTCTTTATTTTTATCTCTGTTAGGATAACGGCGACTTTAAGAGTTTCGCTAAACTGTGAGTTAGTGTATTATAGATAATGAAGTGAATATATTCGCTACTCGGCTTATTGAACTCTTTAGGGTTAAATTTTTTCACGCCCGATTGAATATAATATGTTTCAAGCTCATCATCTAGTTTTAATAAAATTATTACGAATAATTCGATCTCGGATATTATCATGGTATTACTAATATGAGTGTTATCGGACGAAAGCGATGGGTGCTCTTATTCTCGACTCACATCCTAATTAGTATAGCGATTAAAATTAATTTTTGACCGTGCTCGTTATCAGTACGTTCATACTCCATAAACATGGTATATAAGCGACCACATATTTATGTGAGTGATATCAATTCACGTGGTGATATTATATATTCCCTCTAGTGTCGTGTATAAAATACATCGAAGTCGATTTTAATATTTTCATAATTAATTACATAACCATACTCTAAGTGCGCAATACTGTTCGGCGTATACTTTTTCATAATATACTCGTGTTCAATTAAAATATGTGATCTTATATTATAGAATTCAAACTATAGGTTCTTGTGTATGTGTAAGTTTGTCTTCTCTCCCACTGCAGAGGACTCTAAACTTTATTATATAGGATCTTAAACTTTATTTCTCTTAATTCTAGTACTCAATCCTCGTCTCGATCTGTTAATGTCGCCATCTGAGTATATGATTACAAATAGATGTATATTTAAATTGTTGATTATACCCCTATATTTTTCTTTGAGTATTCAGTGTGCTCATCCTCTTTAAGCTGTCATTCTTCTCGTATTGATGACTGAATTATCGATTTTTTAAGATTAGTATATAGTTTTTTACTTACACGTGTTACAGTCCACATTGTTCTATGTATTTGGGCACATATAAAAATTTTGATTATGATGCTAGATTAGTTTTACATGACATATAGCATTTCAGCTCCCTACCACAGATGATCTTTCTACTTCTCTATGTGGTGCGTATTTTAAAAAGCGTTATATCTCCTGAGACTGATATACGATACATTTATAATAATTTGGATCTATCCCTATCGTTTTGCTATTAGTGTGAGTCCCATGTTGCTTTATACAATTCAAATGGTCGTAGAGATCGGGAATGACTATAAAAAAAAGTTAGACAAAAATAAAAATTATTAGAATATGAGCTGAGAATTGCCGTTAGATTTTAACACATGTAATATATTATGAGAAACAATTTCAACTAGTTTTGTACTAACTATCTATCAGACCATACTCTCAAATAGAGCTACGTCTCATAAAAAAAGTAGAACCTAGTAAATAGTTCCTCCTCTATAATATTATCATATGAAAGATATCGATATAGGGATGTTTACGTTACTTTTTACGGATATGTAATTCGGACCACTTCCTCTTCGTGTCTCCTCTGATCTAAGTCTGCGCGTTATTGAGTTTATATGAGATGATTTCGACTTAATCCGTCGTGAGATTAGACTGTTGGAAAACAAAGATAACAGAGTACTTCAGATTCATACTTTAATTTATCATTTATGTAGACAAGATAGAATAATATATAAGAGTAGTAGAATGCGTATATATAATATAAATAATATATATATAATATGATATATTATATATATATAGTTAAACTTACAATATAAATCGAGGATATGATCTTACGATAATGGATATAATTAATAGATGAGAATATGAGTATAGGATGATTCTTATGTATGTTATTACTACTACTGATAAAACAAGCTTAGTGCCCGAAGGTGGAAATGAATGTAGTTAAAAGAAAACATGAATTACGCAAATGAGAATATTTAGTTTTCGTGTTTAAAGGACTAATGACTCATATAAATATATACAAATTAATTTACAAAATAAAAAATAAATTAAAATCTCGTCATATTAATGTTTTATAAATTCAGTTATTCTGCCTACCTGTCTCGATCAGAGGTCTATTAATAATTTTAATAAGTCCATTTTCCTCATCAGTGTATATTTGTCTTTGATTGTAGGATATCTTTTCCCAACCTTCATCTTTTGATTTAACCAACGGTTTCATTCCTTATAATTTATATTATTTATCTATTTTTGAATTTCGTAGAAGCTTTTTTCCTTCTTCAGTGTGTCAAGTTTGCGTGATTGCATATTCGCGATGAATTGGATTCACCTCGGGCTTCTCGAAGTATTTTTGATAAGAAATTAGAAAGCTATGCAGGAAGATGAGGGATAATGGAAATCCGAACTTTATCCACTCATTTTATATTTACCCT
Source organism: Trachelipus rathkii (assembly GCA_015478945.1). Taxonomy (NCBI): domain Eukaryota; kingdom Metazoa; phylum Arthropoda; class Malacostraca; order Isopoda; family Trachelipodidae; genus Trachelipus; species Trachelipus rathkii. Next base: position 38,213 of record JABUQX010093470.1, on the reverse strand, counting down.
TCCTTGTTGAGATATTCTATAATTCCTCTATTAAAATAGTTGCAGATAGACAGTATTTTGCTTACTATTCTTTAACTGCTACAATATAATTAGTTATTAACTGTCTCCTAGAATTTTTTAATCCTATACTTAGAGCTCAAAGAATATCGCGAACTCATTTTTCGATTTTACTATTTTATTATCATTTATCTGAATAATTAATAAGCATATTGAGAAAAAAAGACAATATATTACTAGTTTTATATTTATTATGATATCATCTATATACTATACCTATTTTTAATTAGTTCCTTATAATAATAACTTCCTAATGGAAAAAGGTTTGATAAAATTGCATTTATATACTTATTATAAATATAGGTATATATTAACTTAAACGTTATTTTAAAATAAATAAAAAAAGTTTACAGAGTCATTTATATGACTTTTGCAATAAATAATTTTCAATAACTACAATATTGTAAATCGTAGAATAATTATGGTATCGATCAAAAATATTTAAATCTTAAAACTACAAATTATATGAGTTAAATATAATATAATAAATATTATATGATATATATAATTATATATTTATTATATATGTATAATATATATTAATATTATTTAATATATATAATATAATATATAATATAATATATAATATATATATATAATTATATTAATAATATATATTATATATATATAATATATATAATATATATATTTCTTGCATATAAATTCTACTAAATGTGAGGTCTCGATTTTTCTGCGATATTTGTTAAAAACAGTTTTACTATTTTATATATTTATAATATTGTCTAAATAAAGATAAATTTATTTCCATATTTAACGGCTATGAGATAATATAATAATGGTAGACTTTCCCTGAGAAACAAATATAATAAATATTTGTAGAATTATAAAAAAATATAATCTAAATCAAATATAATTTTAAATCCACTAATCAAGTTGTTATTAAAAAAGCGTGAAAATAATTATAGGGATAAAAGAATTAAATGCCTAAAGTAATAAAGTATTAATTAATATATAATAATAATATGTAAATCATTCGTATTTCATAATTATCTTTGAATCAATTATTTCCCAAAATTACCACATATGAAGAATTCTTAACGTAAATGAATTCATAATAATATAATTAATAAAAACACCGTTTGAAACATAAATATATTCTCAATACGGGCAAATGTCTCATAATAACCTATTTATTTACGATATTGTGATAGTATTATTATATATGTGTTATATATATTAAATATTACTATTATCAACATATATATAATAATATTCATCAAAAGATCTAATTATGATATGACAATATGATTGACATTAAAGCATAAGTAACCATACGTACACGAATATTGAATTTAAGTATTATTATGTTGTGAACTTAATTTCGATGGAACTAAAAAACTCATTGCAAATTATTCACAGGGCAAACCTTCTCGCGAACAGATGTCCAAAGGAACAGTGTCTCATGGACATCAACCATAATCTAAGTAAATTTGAGTAATGTTAAACTTTCATTTGTTTATATGTAAAGCAATTTGGACACCTTTCCATCAAAGAAACAATGGATAAAAAATATCTCTAAATGAAAATTTAACACTATATCAGTTATTTTAAAAGCCAAAAAAATTCATTTCCAAATTACCAAATATGATTCTTACGTGAATGATTCAAAATTTACAACATCGTTTGAAGCAAACATTTTATTATGCATTAACAATTTTTTTCGATTGGGTATTGTATTTTTATAGCTAAACTAGTTACTATTACACAAAATTCTCAAAAAGATCACTTTTTATACATATAATTTCAAGGAAAACATACCTTATAAATTATATTTATTTATAAACTTATTTCGTGGTACTGAAGAAAACTCATGGAAATTATTCACAGACAAAATTTCTCACGTGTATGATATCAAAATAGCATATTTTTCTTGAAATAAACTAAACCTTACGTAATTTTTGAGTCATTAAAAAGTAGTTGGTAGATTTTGGTCTATAAAAAAAAATATATATTTTATAATTATATATAATCGGTAAATAATCACATTAAAAAGATTTAGATTTTGGTCTATAAAAAAAAAATATATATATCTATATACATTAATGTTGTCATCTTTATAAACTTTTACTATTTTAAAAAAAATTTAAATATAGTTTTATTTTCATTAACATTGTGTAATTTTACTTTCCATGAAACAAATAATGGATTAAAAATATCACTAAATTAAAATTTAACTATATACAAGTTATTTTAAAAGCGAAAAAATTAGGGAAAACGAATACCACTTAACGAAAAGTTAAAAAAAATTCAAACTTCGTATTTCGTAGTATTGAAAATTCATTTCCAAATTACCAAATATTAAAATTCTTACGTAAATGATTCAAAATATACAACATCATTTTAAACAAACATTCTCCTACGCATTAACAATTATTTTCGATTGGGTATTGTATTTTTATAGCTAAACTAGTTAATGTTACAGAAAATTCTCAAAAAGATCACTTTTCATACACATAATTTCATGGAAAACATACCTTACAAATTATATACAGTATATTTATATACTTATTTCGTAGTAATGAAAACTCATGCAAATTATTCACAGGCGAAAATTCTTACGTATATGATTTCCAAATATCATATTTTTCTTGAAATAAACTATTCCTTACGTAATTTTTGAGATTAAAATTTAGTTGGTTGAATATAAATATATATATATTATATATATTTTTTTATATATATATATATATTATATATATATATATATATATATATATATATATATATATATATATATATATATATATATATATATATATATATAACAAATTGCGAACTGAAAAAGTTCATCGAGGAGAAAAAAATATAATAAACTTTACTAGTTCGCAATTTAATTCTCATTCACTAATTTAAATCGAAATGCGAACTGAAAAAGTTTTTCGAGGAGCGGAAAGTCGATCCACCTTTTCAGTTCGCAATTTAAGGCTCATTCACTAATTTCGCAATTTGAGGCTCATTCACTAATTTCGCAATTTAAGGCTCATTCACTAATTTAAATCGAAATGCGAACTAAAAAAGTTTTTTGAGGAGAGAAATCGATCCAGCCTTTTTCAATCGCAATTTAAGCTCAAGGCTCATTTGGAAAATCGATCCACCTTTTCAATTCGCAATTTAAGGCTCATTTACTAATTTCGCAATTTAAGGCTCATTTCACTAATTTCGCAATTTAAGGCTCATTCACTAATTTCGCAATTAAGTCATTTCACTAAAATTTCGCAATTTAAGGGGGGCTCATCACCTATTTCGCCAAATTTTAAGCTCATTCACTAATATACATCGAAATGCCGAAACTGAAAAAGTTTTCTTGGCTAGAGCGGGGGAAATCGATCCACCTGTTCAATTCGCAATTTAAGGCTCATTCACTAATTTCGCAATTTAAGGCTCATTCACTAATTTCGCAATTTAAGGCTCATTCACTAATTTCGCAATTTAAGGCTCATTCACTAATTTCGCAATTTAAGGCTCATTCACTAATTTCGCAATTTAAGGCTCATTCACTAATTTAAATCGAAATGCGAACTGAAAAAGTTTTTTGACGAGAGGAAAATCGATCCACCTTTTCAATTCGCAATTTAAGGCTCATTCACTAATTTCGCAATTTAAGGCTCATTCACTAATTTCGCAATTTAAGGCTCATTCACTAATATAAATCGAAATGCGAACTGAAAAAGTTTTCTGACGAGAGGAAAATCGATCCACCTTTTCAATTCGCAATTTAAGGCTCATTCACTAATTTCGCAATTTAAGGCTCATTCACTAATTTCGCAATTTAAGGCTCATTCACTAATTTCGCAATTTAAGGCTCATTCACTAATTTAAATCGAAATTGCGAACTGAAAAGTTTTTGACGAGGAGGGAAAATCGATCACCTTTGTAATCGCATTTAAGGCTCATTCCACTAAATTTCGCAATTTTAAAGGCTCATTCACTAATTTCGCCAATTTAAGGCCTATTCCGTAATTTCCCAATTTAAGGCTTATCCAGTAATTGCGCAATTAAGCTCATTCCACTAATTTTCGCAATTAAGGCTCATTCACTAATTTCGGCCGGAATGCATTCATTCACTAATTTCGCAATTTAAGGCTCATTCACACAATTCGCAATTTAAGGCTCATTTACTAATATAAATCGAAATGCAAACTGAAAAAGTTTTTTGAGGAGAGGAAAATCGGATCCACCTTTTCGAATTCGACATTAGGCTTCATCACGAATTTCGCAAATTTAAGGCTCATTCCCTAATTTCGCAAATTTTAAGGCTCATTTCACTAATTTAATTGAAATGCGAAACTGAAAGTTGTTTCGAGGAGAGGAAAATCGATCCACCTTTTTCAGTTCGCAATTTAGGGCTCATTCACTAATTTCACAATAATCGATCCACCTTTTCAATTCGCAATTTAAGGCTCATTCACTAATTAAATCGAAAATACGAACTGAAAAGTTTCCCGAGGAGATGGAAAATGATCCACCTCTTCAGTTTCGCAATCTTAAGGCGTTATTCACTAATTTGCAATATAGGCTCATTCACTAATTTCGGCCATTTAAGGCTCATTCACTAATTTTAAATCGAAATGCGAACTGAAAAAGTTTTCCAGGAGAGGGAAAATCGAGTTCCACCTTTTCAGTTAGCAATTAAGCTCTTCACTAATTTCCGCAATTTAAGGCTCTTCACTATGTCAGGCAAATTTTTCAAACTTTCAAATCCATGTTTGACCAATTTCCATATCAACTTCAGAATCCTTTCAAAATGACTACGAAAACTCGAAATTTGCACAACTGGTCCTTAACCTAGAATTAATTACATAGAAAAAATTCGAATTTTTTGAGGCTAGTACGAGATATTTTTCAGCCATAATATTCTGTCAACCGCCTAGGGAATAACCGTCCACTAAAGTTTTTTATTAAAATCGTTTGCTGAATCGTTATTATCTTCCCCTTTCCTTGACGATGAGGATAAAAAAGGAAACAGCTATTAGCAGAAATTATAAATGCGACTAACGGTAATTTTAAAGATAAGCCTGAAATGCTACTTTTGAAAACACACACGGAGAAGATTTTCGAAGATAAACTATCTTCGTACAAAAAACCCCATCGCCGAGAAACGATCAGGTTTTTCAACGGGGGTGTAAAAAATTTCGACATCAGTCAAGAGAAATTAAAAATAATTGAAAAAATGCCCTTTTATTTTTGAAAAAAGCCAAAGTATTTACATTTCACACGTTGTTTATATCATACGTAAATTTTTTTTTATATTATATAAAAGGATATCGATTACCTTTCTTTCCCGTAAATATTTTGAACTTTGAAAGATTTACGGAAAAGATTTTCGAAGATGAACTAGCTTCGTACAAAAACCCACATCGCCGAGAAACGGAAACCACGCTCAACAAGGATTTTGCGACGCTACGCACGCTCGGCCGGAGGTGGCTTTGCCGCATCTATACAAAGGTATCGATTTCACCTCGGTGTCGGTTCTAACGATCAACTTTGGGTCTATACCGTCAGACCGTTTCATTCACAGAAGTTTATTTATAGAATACGAGGTTTCGAATAAACGAATCCCACCCTCCCTTCAGAAGGCGCGTTATGACCACCAATATTTTTCCATTGTCTGTCGCGATGAATATGACGTCAACGAAGGCGGCCGGGTGCACTGGCACTCGGGAATCGACGGTAAGCTTTGCGAATTAATACTCGAACGAGGCCTTCATAATCAACGGCCTTCCGTCGAATGGCGAGACGAGACTATTCATTAGAGGATGAGCGCGAATAAAATTGATATTTATTTCGCTACGCGACAGTAAACTATACTGTCGCAATTCATGAATTTGATAGCCGTTTCACGAAAAAAGAAGAAAAGGTAGTCCCCGTATTGGAATGAGTGGACGAAATCGGCATTCTTGAGCTAAAGGTATTCACTCGAATTGGTTTTTAGGGGGTCTCTGAATATCATTTGGATCATTTCTTGAAAATCTCCAACGGTTCCCGAGTAGAGGGGGCCGCCCGCGAAAACGAAGGTCGAGTTATGTCTCGGGCTGAAAGGGTATCTACAAACGCCGGAAAAATCCTCGTACTCAACGAATATTCTCTGCAAGCCGGGTTATGGGCATTGGTGCCACAAACCAAAAACCCTCCCTCATGTGTTTTCGCGAACAGTCGAAAGTAATTATGACATTCGGTTTCAGTTTTGCCTTTGTCAAAGCACAAGTCGCTATCCGATTTCTTCGAAATCCATTCGATTGTTCCGTTTAAAAGTTCTGACGAATCGATGATGCTTACGTTGTAGACGTTGTTTCTCGCTCCGCTGAGAAGGAAGTCGTTCCCTTCCTTTTACAAAAGTTGAAAATAATCGACTTGATTTCGGCTGTTGCAGAAACTTTGCGATGCCAAATTTGGAGTAAATTCGTGAACTATTCCCGACGCCATGGCGGTACATATCTATGTCGTCGTGGAAAAAGTGAGAGATAAAACGAATATAAAAAATAAAGATTTAAACGCCCTAGTCGGCAAAACATCAGCCGAATTTCAAGAATGGGGGATGATTTGCATAAATGGCTTTACGTGAAACAAATTATAAAAATAACTGCCATGCTTTACCGGGATCGGGAAATTTAATTCATAGAGTGAGTGAGTAGAAAACAAAAATCTGAGCGATTTTTCTGACGCGTATTCAGATTCATTTCAACGGGTCATAAAATTATTTACGTGAATGGGTTCAATTCCTTCCAATCAAAAATAATACGCTTAAATATGTTAATGTTTAATTAAACTTTTAAAATATATATAAAAGAAAAATAAGTAAGGATTTCTGCTCTTTTATTATATGGTGTGTTTCATAATGAAATAGAAAATGAAAAAATAAAAAAATGAAGAATAATAATAAATATTTTTATGAAATTTAAATTTTAATTTATCTCACCGACCGATATTTCAAATTTTTCTTTCGCAGTTGTTCACTAACTATGGCTTTGAATCAACCCTACGAACATCCTAAGCTGAAAACATTAGACTTACTTCGAAGCACCCTTAATAATTATCAATATGTTGTTGACATGAAAGAAAATAATTTCACGGAAAATTTTAAGCTCTCTCGTTCGATTATGTCACACATCTTTGAAAAAAGATATTTCAAGTATAAACAAGATGAATAACATGCAAGAAGCCCTGCCTTTATTTTTTTGGGAAGATGGTATTAGGGAGAACTTCTTACGAAAACATAAAATTGCAATATTAAATTTAACGAGGTATCATTTTCAGGATTTAAACAATAAATACAAACGAGACAAAAGTAGGAATTCTAGAGAGAGAACAATTCATGATTCAAAAGAATTATATGGGAACACAGAAATTTTTAAGACATTTTCTAATGATATCTACGACCATGGTTATTTACACGTCGTTAAATTACCAAAATTCGGAATAAACCCGCTACTACCTCAAAATGAAGAATTTTTAATTCAAAAATGTGAAGTTGTTAATAATGAAGCGAGCTGAAGCGAGCGAAGAAAACGAATCATATTTTCTGCTAAAAGCTAATATTCCCATCACCTATAATCAGATTATTCAGCTGTGCTCAGACACCATCCAAAATATTAAAGAGAAGAAGGGGGAGAACAGTGACCACTTTGTGAATGCAGAATACCACGAAGGGAAATATATGAAATTTTGCAAAGACAATTTCGAAAATATATTTAACTTTAGAAATAAATTTTCGGATGGGGAAATGACAATGAGAGCAAAATATTCTTCGCGTCTGTTATCTTTGGTATATTACAATGCTCTTCTATATATCGCAAATGACGATTCAAACCGAAATAATAATGAGAAACTTTTTTCCGCAACGCCAACGAACTACTTGACACTAAATTGTATTTTTTTATGCGAATATTTTACGTCACGCCCACTACCTACATTGATGAATTACAAATGATTAAAACGTTTTTAATAAACTATTTGAGCATGACGAATATTCATCGTTTTCTTTACGATGCGTGGTTTTCTAGAGAAACGAATCAGTTCAACCACCGTAGGAAAAAAAGACCACTCAGCCTAAACATCGAAATGAATTTGCATTTTAACGAGTATTCGCGACCGTCACATCTCATTGCCTGTTCATCCATTCTCGGCGTTTTGAAAACGTTATCCAGATCTATGAACAATGCTGAAATGGAACTAGTGACGTCCGAGGAGACTGATAAAGAAAAAAATAAATCTGCTGAAAAATCTATACGCGAACAGTGCCTAACCACAATTCTACTATATATAAGTCTCGTGTACGGTTTTTCATGGCAAAGGATAAAAAAGCTAACTTACAGCGATATCATCAATTTAATCTTGGGTATTTTATCTAATGATACTAATCCGGATATCAGCATCCCACACGTCATGGGGCTTCCATCCATAGTGCTACATCTCTTGGGAATTCAACAAACGATAATAAACCCATTCTTGAATATCTTATGTGTGAAAAACCTAGAAGCTAAATTTAAATTTGGACCGCTTACTCAAAAATTACCACCTTCACCAAAAACCATTTTATTGAAAGACATATTTTTGAAAAACGTAAATGAGGTTATTATTGAATACTACAAAATTGAAACCATTATTCTCTATTTTATAAAACATAATTATTTCAAAAAGAGTTTTACAAGTTCAATGGACGATAAGAATGCCGATTGTGAAAATTTTTTTGAATCGCATTTTCACGACCGTGGAGAATTATATGTGAAAAGTGAGATACGAGAAAATAAAGATGACAAAGAAGAAAAGGAGGTGGAAAATAATGATTTTATAAAATGGCTAAACAATTCACCCCTTAATAATCTCTTTACTTTAGAAAAAATAGAATCTAATTATTATCAGTTTAATAATTTGGGCGACCTGGCTCTATCGGCAATTTACCTTTTAAAGAAGCACTTCAATTTTGATCTAAACGAAATTTGTTTCACAGAAAGTGAAATGCCTTTTTTTGAAAATATCGTTAAAAATTTAATTATTCAGGATTACGTCACCCACGGGGGTTCGAAATACCCGGTGGCGAAAACAATCCTGGTAAAAGAATTAAAAGTCATGAATGTGTAGCTATTAAGTCTAAAGAACCGGAATTAAAATATCCACTAACAAACCCGTTAGTTTATGACTACAAAGAGGCCGCACGCAAAACACCACTCGATAAAATTGACAAAGTTAAGAAAAAAAAATTGTCCGAGCTAATGTGCACAAATTATTCTATCGATTCGTTGAGAATAACTTCACTCAATTTTGTATTAAGATCCTCGAGTGAAACGTTATTATCTTCTCCTTTCCTTGGTGATGCCGACAGAAATTTTAATAAAAGCATATTTAGGAATATCGTAGACGTGGTATATGAAAATTACAAAGATATGCCTCAAATATTTTTGTTGAGAACGCATTTAGAAATGGTTATTTTTGAAAAGGAATTGCTGTATTACAAAACCCCCAGTCGCGAAGATGTGATAAAATATTTCATTGAAGAAGAAAGTAAAATCAATCAAGAACGGGGCATGAATTTGATAGAAAATACTCGATTTTTCATTAAATAATTAAAGATATATTTGTAACATTATAAATTTATTTACATACTATTATAAACATATCTCTTAATAATAAAATATATATTACTGTTTATTATTTTAATAATACTTTAAATCCATTTTCGAGTCGATTGTGAGACGTTCATTTTATCTTGTGCGAGCAACGAATTGAAGTAAAATCGTAACCGATCCAAGAGGTTACCAGGGCTAAAACGAGCGTTTTTAACGCTAAATTTAATAAAGGACATCCGAGAGACGCGCCGCTGCCAACCATTTCACTCGTGGTCGAGACGTGATTTGAATACCACGGTGATATTGTTTTTTTTGTAGTTAAACTTCTAAGAAGGATGGCGGGTGTTGTGGGTCCGATATAGTCGTGGCACATCCGGTGATATCCCGAAGACGCGTTCTGAAAGAAAGTTTGGTTTTCACCGTTCCGCGTTGAATCGCAAATGCCACGGGCCGGAAACCACGCGCAATAAGGGTTTTGCGACGCTACGCACGCTCGGCAAGAGGTGGCTTTGCCGCATCTATGCAAAGGTATTGATTTCACTTCGGTGTCGGTTATAACGATCAACTTTGGGTCTCCACCGTCAGACCGTTTCACTATCAGAAGTTTATTTATCGATACGGGGGTTTCGAATAAACGAATTTCTTCGACGATGATTGGACTGACGCGCCCTTCCTTCTCTTCAGAAGGCGCGTTAATAACCATCAACACTTTTCCATTGTCGGTCGCGATGAATACGACGTCAACGAAGGCGCCCGGGTACACCGGCACTCGAGGATCGACGGTAAGTTTTGTGAACTTGTACTCGAACGAGGCTTTCATAATCAACGGTCTTCCGTGGAATGGCGAGACGAGCCCATCCATGAGAGGATGAGAGCGAATAAAATCGATATTTTCTTGGGGAAGATCTCGGCTGTCATTCACGCAGACGCCTGGACGAGGCTCGGGAACCCCGCTATAAGGAACGGTTTTCCAGTTCGAGTCGAGACCTTTTTGCTCCTTGAAAGGACCGTCGAAGGTATCGAGAATGTCCCTCATCGAAAAAGAACAAACCGCCGACCCCGGGATAGAGTTCGGAGGTGTCGTAAAAATAGCGTATATCGCCTCATCATCGTAGCCGTCGCCGTGGCCGCCGTTAGCGCCCGAAATTACGTCGCTGACGGATTGTATTTCGTCGAAGTAGAAAGGGTATTGTCCCGGCGATGAACATTTGAGTCTACTTTTCAAAAACGTCGTCCAGGTTAAAACCTCTTGGAAGCGGTGGCGCCGATTTCCTCGGTCGGACTTACAAACTCTTGCTACGCGAGAGTAAACTATTTTGCCGCAGTTCATGTATTCGATAGCCGTTTCACGAAAAAAGAAAAAGACGTAGTCCCCGTATTCGAAGGAGTGAACGAAATCTGGAAAATTAAGCTGATGGTAATCTTTCGAATCGGTTTTTAGGGGGTCTCTGAATATCATCGGGGTCATCCCTTGAAAATCACTGACTGTCCCCGAGTAGAGGTGACGAGTAGAGGTGACCGTCCACGAAAACGAAAGTCGAGTTATGTTTCGGGCTGAAGGGGCATTTACCGACGCCGGAGCGTTCCACGTACGTGAGTTTCCCGTCTCCACTCGTCGAATATTTTCTGCAGGTCGGCTTATGGGCGTTGGTGCCACAAACGAAAAACCCTCCCTCGGGTGTTTTCGCGAACAGTCGAAAGTAATTATGACATTCAGTTTCGGGTTTGCCTTTCTCAAAGCACGAGTCACTATCCGATTTCTTCGAAATCCATTCGATTCTCCCGCTTAGAAGCTCTGACATATCGATGATGCTTACGTTGTAGATGTAGTTTCTCGCTCCGATGAGAAGGGAGTCCCCGTCCCTTCGCAAAAGTTGAAAATAATCGACGCGATTTCTGCTGCCGTGGAAACTTTGCGATGCTAAGTCAACCGAATTGACGACCAAATTTGGAGTTAGCTCGTGAACCATTTCCAAAGCCGCGGCGGTGGTTGATAACTTCGTCGTCGTAGGAAAAATGACAGGGAAAACGAATATTAAAAATAACGATTTTAAACGCCCGAGTCGACAAAGTCTTGCTCTTCGCCAACCCATGGGTCTTGTGACGCCAAGCGCGCCAGAAGTTTCACCAAATTTAATATCGAAATCTAATAATGGTTTCATAGCTTCTCTTTGGAGCGGCTGTGGTTGATAAATTGATGTTAGTAGATGGATGTCTTAAGTTAATGTAAGAGCGCGTGAGGGTGGTGGTGTAAAGAAAGAAATGAATGAATAACCAAAAAAATACTTTTGATAAAATTGACTTTATTTAAATTTTAACATTTCATTATATTTATATCCTATAACATCTCCCGAGCAAAATTATATTTAAACCTAAACAAATGAAAAATATAAAAACGATAGCTAATGTGATTTGTTCATCACTGTAGTAGTTCACCGCGCTTTTATCGTAATTATTCTCGTCGATAATCAACGGTTTTAAGTGATCGGATGTTGATGAATGATTATTTTTAGAGTCTTTTTTTCCTTCGCCGTTAGCATTTTTCTCGATCTTTGTTGAGAATAAATCGGCAGTGAAATTTGTTTTATTATTATTATTGTCACTACTACTATCGAGTGTTTCACCATTCGCTGACGAGTTTGAAACATTAGCGATTAATCGGGTCACGTTTTCAAATTTAGTCGTATATTTATCTCTTTCGTTTAAAAAATATGATTTTGTACTGAGTTTGCGTTTTTTCTCAATGACTAGAAGCGGATTATTATTGGACTCCGCCTCTCTAATACTCGGTTTCGTACCACTTTCGTTCAAAAGAGATGTCTCGGCGTTGGAAATAGCGCCTTCGGTAGTCGATGATATAAATTTAGTTACTGGTGATAATGATATGGTCGTTGGAGCAAAAACAGTTTCGTAATTTATATTCATAACTATTTCTTTTGAGGAAATAAGAGATGTGAACTTATTATTATCGTCATTTTCTTCGACGATCGATGGTGTATAACTATGGATCGAAGATAACCTGGTACGGTCAGTGAACTTTTCGACATTAATTTTGATTTTTGCTTCTTTTCCTACTACGGGAAGACTATTCTTGGTATTTTCGCGTTTCGTATTGATCGATGGTGTCGAATAAAATAATTCATCAGGTCGGTAGAATTTCTCAGTATTTATTTTTTTATTATTTTTAATTGACCGAGAGGTCCCGGTGTCGCCACTGCGTTCTTTAATATTCGATTGCTTCGTGACATTTGTAATTGGAGACGAGGTGGTCGAAAGAACGGCTTTTCCTGTTCGAATATTATTTATCAAATTGAAATATCTAGCTGAAAACATTTCGTTGTATGATGTATAAAATTTTGTGGTGGTTTCATTAACTTTCCGAAAACATGGGGGTTTTTTAAGCACGTTTAAGGGAGCGTTAGAGCAAAAAGTAGCGCAGTTTCCCTTTATCGCAAGACCGCAAAATTTGAGTTCTTTAAATTCGTATATATGCGCGGCCTGTTCCTCGTTCGCCTTTGAGAGATTTCTGAAATTATCATTGCTGTTAGCGTTAGTTGTAAAAATTAGGTGCGAAAATTTTTGGCTTTGAGTGGTGCCTGCATCAAAGGTAAAATTCAAATACCTTTTATAATAAAGATCACGGAATTTAAAATTTAGATCTATTCTAGATTTGAAGAGATGAATTTTTTTAGTTTTACAAGAGCGGAACCCGCGTTCATAAAAGTCGCCATTATCGAGGAAACTGCATCTCGCCGTTGGGGGTAAAAGCATCAGCCTAATTTCGAGAACGGGGAAAGATTTGCATAAAGGGCTATTTAATTTTGCTAAAAACGTATCCGCTTCACGTATGTGAAACATATTATAAAAATAACTATCGTGATTTCCCGCGATCGGAAAATCTACGCAAGAGAATTCTGTCTTATATTCGTTATTCGCATTGAACGCGTGTAATCGAGTAGGAAATTCGCAAAGCGAAAATAAAAGTAGGAAAGGAATAATGAATATCATTAAATTATAATTATTTAGTTGTATTGTATGTATGTATTAATAAAGGAGTTTTTTGAACAAATGTATTTTATTCAATTAAAATTTTATAATTTTTAATTTTTATTTATTTAATTATTAAATTTCTCACACCAAAATTCTCAAAAAGCGGTTTAATAAACAAAAACATTTGTTTGATCGCACGCACGGATTCTTAGTTTTTATATAAAAAATAAATGCCTTTAAAACATTTAACAAATTTCAATTTTTTAAAATAATAAATTTTTTTTATTTCTTATAGTTTATTCGTGCGAAACCACTATTTAAAGTTTTTTTTCTTGTGAGTCTCGACATATTCTGCCCGTTCATCATGGATTCTACGCGGGCCTTCTTTCAACCCTATAATGGAAACTTTGCAGTTAATTCAAAGTACAGTAAGCAGTTTCCAATACGTGGTGAAACTGAAAGAAAATACCTTGACGGAAAATTTTAGCACGCTCATTCGCAAACGCTTCCAATCGTTAGAAAAAGAACCAATTTCGAGCATAAACAAAATGAACCACTTGGAAAAGACTCTACCGTTATTTTTTAACGAGGGATATGCCACGGAGTTTTTTCAGAAATCCAAAATTCCGATTTTAAATTTAGCGTTGAGACATTTTAAATATTTGAGTGATAAGTACAAAAAAGAGAAAAATAGGGGCACCAGGGAAAGAGACATCGAATGTTTGAAGGAATCTTATGGAAATAGCGAAATTTATCAAACGTTTTCTGATGGCATCTACGATCAGGGGTATGCACGCATCATTCAGATACCGAAATTTGGGACGGGTTCAGAGTCTTATATAAACGAAGAATTCTTAATTAAGAAAATTGATGGCGATGATAATTCAATCAGGGATGAAGAGGGGGCTATAAAAAATAAATCTTTCGTTTCACTGAAAGCGAACATTCCTATCACCTTTAAACAGGTTGATGACTTATGCTTGGATTCAATTCAAACTATAAAAAACGGTGGTGCTAGTGAGATTGTTGGTGAGGGTGAAGAAGAGAATGCTCATGAAAATAAATGTAAAAAAATTATTACTCAAAATATTGAAAATTTGCTAAGCTTTGAAAAGTGTTTGAGCGATATATCGAAATCGAAATATGTTCTTCGATTACTATCTTTACTATACTTTAACGCAATATTGTATATTTCCAACGAGAGCTTAAATGGGAAGGACAATCTAAGATTGTTTTCGGCAACCCCGACGAACTATTTGACCCTTAAATTATACATTTTCTTTCGAATATTCTATGTTTTTCCCACCACATTTATTTGTGAAGTACAAATGTTTAAATCGTACTTAATCGACCGTTTAAGCACGACAAACATCCACCGATTTCTTTTTGATTCTTGGTTCTTTAGAGAAATGAATCTTATTAATAAGAGAAAAAAAAAGAGACCATTCCCTTTAAATGCTGATACGAGTTTGTGTTTTAATGAATATTCGAACCCGACTCACCTTATTTCATGTTTCTCGATTCTGAAAGCCTTAAAACAGTCTTCTAATTCGATGGAAAACAACGAGATTGAGCTCTCTGTAGCTACTGGAGTTTCTAGTAAACGGATGGAAGAGAGAATGAACTCGGTCAAGCAATCTCTTAAGACCGAATGCTTGAATATATTACTTCTTTATTTCGGTCTCGTATACGCAATTCCTTGGCGAGTATTGAAAGGATTAAATTATGAAGAGGTTATTGATTTTGTTTTTGGAGTTTCACCCGAAACGATTCAGCCTCCAATTGGCTTGCCGCACCTCATGGGGTTGCCATCGATAGTACTTAACTTGTTGGGAATCGACCAATCGCAAATAAATCCTTTCATGAAAGCTATTTGTAATTCGAATGAAGAATTCATATATGAATTTGGGTATTTTTCAAAAGCGCTCCCATCTCTTACGAGAGAAATTAAAACACCCAAGGAGAAATATGTGGTGTCGGGTTTAATCGCTGACCATATTCGGAACCTTTGTGAACCACCAGAAGAAGAAAATATTGGCCCTCTTCGTTTCGTAAAAGAAATTTCATTTCAAACTACTTTAGATCTCTCCATTGCTGAAAAATACTCGAATATGTGTGATAGATATTCGAAAAATGTTTTTAGTGTTGACGATTGGAAGGTATCTCAAAAAGAATATTTTGAAAATTCGCCAAATTCGTTGTTTACAATCACAAAATTAAGGGACGATGTTTATCAGTTCAAAAATATCGGAGACCTGGCTTTAAGGGCTCTTGTTTTGTATAAAAAATATATCGGTTTCGACTTAAAAGAGATTTGCTTCTCGCAACCTGAAATGCCGCAATTTGAAAAGCTTGTAAAAGGATTAATTATTGAAGATTACATCGTTCATGGCGAGTTTAAAATACCCAAAGGGAAAAATTGCTTAAAAAAATTTAAAAAAGAATTTACTTCTGGAAATGATTGCGCAGATTACTTCAACGCCTTAAGAATAACCTCACTAAATTTTGTATTGAAATCGTCGGCTGAATTGTTATTATCGTCTCCCTTTTTCGACGATGAGGATATAAGGCGAAAGAAACGGCTATTTGCAGAAATAATAAATGCGGCTAACGAGAATTTTAAAGATATGCCTCAAATGTTACTTTTGAAAATGCACACAGAGAAGGTTTTCGAAGATGAACTAGCTTCGTACAAAAACCTACATCGCCGAGAAACGATTATGTTTTTCAACGGGGGGGAACCCAACTTCGATATCAGCGAAGGGAAATTGAAACGAGTTGAAAAACGCATTTTATTTTAAAAAACTAAAGTGTTGCATTCATATATTAAATTTTTATCATTACTTAAATTGTGAAGTTTTTTGGAATTATTATGTATTAGCTTTTGATCTTTGCCCTGTAAATTATTCTTCAATTTTGAAAAAGCAGTTGTGTGATCGTTATGTGACGATGTTTACGTTGACTCTCTCGACGGGCCTAACGAAGTTCTTACATGCGATCACGATGCACTGTATGTTTAGTGAAGCGGTCAGCATTTCCGATTAATCAGCATTAGGATCTGAGCAGTAGTATGTCTTGGGAGACTCATCGCGCTGACTATTCGACGGCGCGCTTATATCGCGAGTGTCGTTAGGCTTGTTATACCGGTATTGACCTGAGGTTACCGATAACCATACTATAAGTCTCGGATGTCGGAGCATGCTTGTGTCGTCTTAGATTATGTTTTGTGGTCAAAGAAGTTCGATCGATTGCGGTTACGCGATTCTGGAGGTTGTCATAGTTGGCGACGTACAATGGATAACTGATTGAGGAACTCTGAAAGCGTTCGGCTCCGAAGTCCGCCGATCGACACGAGCTTTACGAGTTCTTAATCCGTTTAACCGGTTGACCTAATAGCCACATAAGTCGATCGAACAATTTTTAAAATTTATTTTGGCAAAGGTTCATCGATTGCGAGTCGAATTGATCATTTCCGATCAAATAAATGAACTAAAACGTTCCGAAGATCTCGCCGAATCGACGAGCGCTATACAGTTTGCTTTAGACTCCGATAGGTATAGATATTTACGTTCGGTGAAGCGTCTGAGAAGAAGTGTATGTGTTGTCAAAAAAAAAAGTCGGCTCCCGAATAGCGTGACGCCGCGCGAGTGTCATAGATGTATTCTTTATTCTCGGTACCCAATACAAGTACCATAATCACAGGCATTTTTAGTTTTTTTGGCAACTGAGTTGTATCGAGTTGCGCGTCCGAGTTATGGATTCATTTCCGGAGTCAAAATTAATTGGGAACTGAAACGCTGATCCGAGATCTCTGCTGAAGTCCGACGAGCGCGCGTTATGTATGTTCTTGTAACATACGCACGTCACTTAATATAATGACAATATCCTCATCGATATTCTTAATTACAGTGGTTATATCGTACGCGGTCAAACGAGAAGGAACGTGCTTACGAGTTCCTAACTCCGGTTAACCCAATACGGTACCGGTTCATACAGTGCGTGTTATGTGTGTAGTAGATTTGATGATAATGATTTTCTAGTTATCGCGGAGATTGGACGTCAATAAATAAAAGTTTGAAACGCCTTGTATTCCGAGCCTACACGTTAGTTAGATACGCTGATAGTTAGTTTGATGATAGATATTATAGTTACTATATATCTAACTTAGACTGAAGACGCTTCCAGTCGATCTCGCTGCCGAGTGTAGAGAGAGTCTTCTCTACTGTTGTATTATCATACGGTACTGTGTCGATCAAAAAAGGCAAGCTTCATGTCGGAGTCGAATGGATCATTCCGTCAAATAATTTTTGGGAGAACACGAGGATGCCGAATGTAGTATGTTAACATTCGTAAGTGCGACTGCATAACAGTAAGGATGCAAACTGAACATCATTAGAAATTAAGGAACTGAAACGCTCACGATCGATGCTCGCTTGACTCGACGTGCCTACGAGTTCTTTTAATGAGTTAACCGCCCGCAATAGTTAGCCGAGGGCTATATTTAATTATCTCTGGATCGGCAGCGCATGTAAGTTGTTTTGTGTCAACTTTTATCGATTGTCGTGATTATGTGTATCGTATATGTCGAGTCGAATCCATTGTCAGACGCGCTGCCGCAAGAAGATCTATTCGAAAGGATAATAGTATGTTAGAGTATTCTGTATATTTTTTGTGAGAGTCAGTAACCGTTTGATAGTTGTATTATCTAACACGTACCCCCGCGAGCGCTTATCGGTTATCTAAATAAGCAGTATAGGTTCGTAAGAGCACGTCTGAGTCTAGCGAGACGGATGAAGCGTTGCAAGTATTAGCGTGGTTGTTATATATTATCCGCCGCACCAAACGTCCGCTAGTGCATAAGTAGAACCTCAAACGGTCCCGAGTTCACCGATCTTCCGCGCAACAGTTCCAAGTATTTAGTATGAACGATATTATCTCGACTCGTATGCGGAGTTGAAGCTTTTGCCAAACAAAAAAATTAAAAATGCGTCGATCAGACTTATTCGACTTCGTATTCTCTAGGATGGTAAACCAGTAAGTCAACGTTCTCGTAGGATTCTGTGAGAGTCGCACCACGATGGACTAGTCCAGTTCCAATAATTGACGAAATACATCATTATATAAAATCATATACGCGATTTAATAGTAATCGTAAGGCTCGTCCGATCGTCAGCGAGGTTATGGGAAACAGTGTCCGTTTTATTTTGATCAATAAGCATATATGTCGCATCGATGACTAGTGCCAAAGAAAAACTTAAAAGCGCCGACAAGCGCGAATCGGTTATAGTGTCAAACCATAAAACGTACCAAGTCTTCTTAGTTCTCTCTGATTGTCTAAGTCGAGCGAGATGTCGAGTGGAAGCGTTTCAGTTCCTAATTTTGGCATTCAAAAGCTTCATTTTTAGTATTATCGTGATGATAGTTATTCTCTGTAGTATGGCCGTGCGATTCCGCGAGGCAGGAGTACTTCGGTACACGTTTCAGTGGTCCTAATTTATTTTGAATCGGAAATGATGCCAGTTCACGCTCGGGCAATCGATGAACTATATTTGCGCAAAGGAAAAGACTTGAGAAAATGCTGCCGGAATACGACTTATAGCGAGTATCGTTATTGGGTTACCGGATAGGAACGTCGTGAAGCCACGGTCGAGCAGGCGGCGAGATCGATGTGCACGATCGTTTCAGTTCCCAGCCTAATTGTAATTGTCGAAATAGTGTGGGTCATGCAGTTTCACTAAATATGGTCATCGAGTGGAGTTAAGTAACTACGTAAGGCTCGTCGATTCGGCGAGATGCTTCGGAACATTTCAGTTCCCTAATTGCTGACATTTGATCGAGAAATGATCGAACTTTCGAGCTCGCATTCAAGGCTCAATATATATATAAATAATTCCGGATGTGCGTACTGTATGTGTTCGGTCATTTTATGGTCTCCAACCGGTTTAAGACGGGATTCACGAAATTCTATATGTAGTCGTCGGCGCGAGAATCTGAGATATATGATATATATTCTACTCTTTATTTGATCGAAATGATTCAATTCCGAGCTCGCCAGAGTCGATGTGAACTTTCTTGCCACAAATAATAAAATAATTTGGCTCCGATCGGACGCTTAATGTGGTAACGCTATTTAGGTACAATCGGCGGTATA
Source organism: Trachelipus rathkii (assembly GCA_015478945.1). Taxonomy (NCBI): domain Eukaryota; kingdom Metazoa; phylum Arthropoda; class Malacostraca; order Isopoda; family Trachelipodidae; genus Trachelipus; species Trachelipus rathkii. The sequence goes on along the minus strand of JABUQX010093470.1, from coordinate 18,431 downwards.
ACGGATGTGAAGAAGCGTCTCGTTAGCGCCGTGGCGAGTCAGCTGAGTTCGATGGGAGGCGTTTTCGGTTCCTAGATGCTGATTAATCGGAAGTTCATTGCTGACCGTGGTTCACTTTAATATGTAGTTGTGATCGGATGCGGATTGAAGAACTCGTTAGGTGAGCGTGCCGTGAGTCCAACGGAAGATCGGCTGATAAGATTCCGATACTCTTTCAAAAGTTTGAGTATAGGTAGTTATTTAAGGGAAAGGAATGTAAGTACATAATGGATTTGCGGAGAAACCGATTTTTAATTTAGAGTATGATAGGAATATTATGATAATGAATGCAACACTGTTAGTTATTTGTTTAATGTAAGAATGCCGTTTTTTTTCAATCTGTTTTTTCAATTTCCCTTTCGCTGATATCGAAGTGGGGTTTACCCCCGTTTGATAAAAACATAATCGTTTTCTACAGCCGATGGTAGTTTTTTGTACGGAAGCTAGTTCATATCTTCGGAAAACGCGTGTTCTCGTGATGTGCGTTGTTTGCAAAAGGTGATACATTTGGAGGCATAGTCTTTAAAATTCTGCGTTGGGGCAGCTATTAAAATTATTTCGTGCAAAGAAGCAATATATGTTGTCGCCTCTTATATCCTCGATCGTCGGTAAAGAAGGAAAGAGCGATAATAACAATATGCAGTGGCCGTACGATTCCAATGAGGAATATTTGTAAGTGAGGTTATTGCGCTTGAGGCGGGTTTGCTTAAGGGAAGATGCATGCTGCAATCATTTGCCAGAAAGTAAGACGTTCCTTTTTAAATTTTTGGTTAAGCGATTTTTCCCTTTGGAGTATGTGTTTATAACTCGCCGGATGGACCCGAAGTGTAATGCTTCGATAATGTAGATCCTTTTAAGCAAGGCTTTTCAAATTAGCGCGTCATTTCAGGTTGCGAGTAAGCAAATTCTCTTTAAGTCGAGAACGCGATGATGAATTTGTTTATACAAGACAAGCCAGGCCTTAAAAGCCAGGTCTCCGTGTTAGTGTTTTTGATTACCGTGATGAACACTTCTAGTGTCACCCTTGTATATTTTGTGCTTTGTGGTTATAGTACACGAGATTAAACAGTGGCGAATTTTTCAAATATTCTTTTTTGAGATAGCCTTCCAATGTCGCGCTCCAACACCGTGAAAACATGTTTTTCGAATATCGTTGTCACAGACATTATTCGAGTGATTTCGTTTCAGGCAATGCGCGATGGGAGACTGAATGAGTTAGTCTGTAGAGATATGAAGAATTTTCTCGTGTATGTACCGAACCAGGCGAAGAGGCCATATTATTTTCTTCTTCTCGGTGGTTAGCGACAAGGTTCCCGAATGATGGTCCAGGCTCGGTATTGAAAACCCCGAATCGACCACATGGCTATAGTAATGTCCGTCCTTGGGGTGTTTTTAATTGTTCTTCGTGGAGAAGATGGGAGCGTGTTTGAAAATGCTATTGAGCGTGAGTCACTCAGTTCTATCTGCGAGCGAGTCGATTGAGGGGAAGTTCTTTGCATTGCGAGATTACAATAGCTTTTCCATGAAGAGGTTTATTTGTCGATTGGTCGAAGATTTCCCAAAGCCACAGTTAAGGTTACTATCGAGTGGCACGATGCCCATGAGTGCGGCAGTAGCATCATGACTTGGAGGGCTGAATCGTTGTGGGTGAAACTTCGCGCAAAGACAAAGATTCGGATAAAACTCTTCATAATTTAGAGTCTTTCAATACTCGCCAAGGAATGCGTATGACGGAGCGAAATGACGGAAGAGTGAATATAGTTCAAATAGGCGTTATTCGATCTTTAATAGCAGATTCGCTCGTGACCGCTGAGTTGTATGTTCTTGTGCCTGTGGCCATTCCGTTTACTAGAAAACATCCAGTAGCACAGAGAGCTCAACTGTCTCGTTTGTTTCCATCGACATTAAGAAGACTGTTTTTTAAGCTCTTTTGCCAGGAGCGATCGAGAACCGCATGTATAAATAAAGGTGAGTCGTCGTTCGAAGTACTTCAGTTGACAACACAAACCTCGAGTTATCAGCATTGTTAGAAGGGAATTGTCTCTTTTTTTTTTCTATTTAATCAAGATTTCATTTCCTCTAAGAAGAACCATGAATCGAAGAAAGAAATCGGTGGCATGTTTGGTCCGTTGCTTGAAACTGCATTGTCGCCATGTAAGGTTGTTTGCGGTAACATCTGTGGTAAACTGTCACAAATAAATGTGGTGGCGCGCAATAAACATAGTAATATGTGGCAGAAAGAAAAATGCGTAAGTTAGATTGTGTTTGCGAGGGTCAAATAGCTTCTCGGTCGGGGTTGTGCGAAGGACCACAATCTTAGATTGTCCTTTGCCGTAGCACTTCTCCCGATTTACAGCTCGTCGTGTGTGGAATATCCATGAATTTTCGTCGTTAAAGTATGGTAACAACGATAGGTAATCCGAGAGGAACATCACTTTACGATTTTCGATATATCGCAGTCAAGCACACTTTCAAAAGCTTCAGCAGAATTTTCAATGACGTTTTGAATAGTAATATTGTTTTTACATTTGACTCGTCCTGTTCATGAGCATTCTCTTCTTCCGACTCTCGACCAACAAGTCTTCCGACTCTTTTAACGCAACTAGCACCACCTTGGTCCGTATAGGTCTATGGCAGCTCCAGCCGTGGGATCTCCAGTTCTCTGCGCCTAGTGTCTGGTCTTTGTAGTTTTGATTAGAATACGCAAGCATAAGTCATCACACTGTTTAAGGTGATAGGAATGTGTCGCTGCTTCGAAGGTGAGCAGTACGGAAAAGATTTTTAGGTCTTAATAGCCCGTCTTCAATCCCTGGAATTGTGACACCTTTTACCTCACGCCATCTGTCAATTCTGCCTGTCGGCATTAATTAATGAATTCTTCGTTATATATAGACTCTGAATCCCGTCGCAATATTCGGGTAATCCTGAAATCATTGCGTGCATACCCCTGAATCGTAGATGCAATCCAGAAACGTTATTTGATAAATTTTGCCGCTATTCGTCCATAAGATTCCTTCAAACATTCGATGTCTCTTTCCCTGGTGCCCCTATTTTTCTCTTTTTTGTACTTATCACTCAAATATTTAAAATGTCTCAACGCTAAATTTAAAATCGGAATTTTGGATTTCTGAAAAAACTCCGTGGCATATCCCTCGTTAAAAAATAACGGTAGAGTCTTTTCCAAGTGGTTCATTTTGTTTATGCTCGAAATTGGTTCTTTTTCTAACGATTGGAAGCGTTTGCGAATGAGCGTGCTAAAATTTTCCGTCAAGGTATTTTCTTTCAGTTTCACCACGTATTGGAAACTGCTTACTGTACTTTGAATTAACTGCAAAGTTTCCATTATAGGGTTGAAAGAAGGCCGCGTAGAATCCATGATGAACGGGCAGAATATGTCGAGACTCAAAAGAAAAAAAACTTTAAATAGTGGTTTCGCACGAATAAACTATAAAAAAAAAAATTATTATTTTAAAAAATTGAAATTTGTTAAATGTTTTAAAGGCATTTATTTTTTATATAAAAACTAAGAATCCGTGCGTGCGATCAAACAAATGTTTTTGTTTATTAAACCGCTTTTTGAGAATTTTGGTGTGAGAAATTTAATAATTAAATAAATAAAAATTAAAAATTATAAAATTTTAATTGAATAAAATACATTTTTTCAAAAAACTCCTTTATTAATACATACATACAATACAACTAAATATTAATAATTTAATGATATTCATTATTCCTTTCCTACTTTTATTTTCGCTTTGCGAATTTCCTACTCGATTACACGCGTTCAATGCGAATAACGAATATAAGACAGAATTCTCTTGCGTAGATTTTCCGATCGCGGGAAATCACGATAGTTATTTTTATAATATGTTTCACATACGTGAAGCGGATACGTTTTTAGCAAAATTAAATAGCCCTTTATGCAAATCTTTCCCCGTTCTCGAAATTAGGCTGATGCTTTTACCCCCAACGGCGAGATGCAGTTTCCTCGATAATGGCGACTTTTATGAACGCGGGTTCCGCTCTTGTAAAACTAAAAAAATTCATCTCTTCAAATCTAGAATAGATCTAAATTTTAAATTCCGTGATCTTTATTATAAAAGGTATTTGAATTTTACCTTTGATGCAGGCACCACTCAAAGCCAAAAATTTTCGCACCTAATTTTTACAACTAACGCTAACAAGCAATGATAATTTCAGAAATCTCTCAAAGGCGAACGAGGAACAGGCCGCGCATATATACGAATTTAAAGAACTCAAATTTTGCGGTCTTGCGATAAAGGGAAACTGCGCTACTTTTTGCTCTAACGCTCCCTTAAACGTGCTTAAAAAACCCCCATGTTTTCGGAAAGTTAATGAAACCACCACAAAATTTTATACATCATACAACGAAATGTTTTCAGCTAGATATTTCAATTTGATAAATAATATTCGAACAGGAAAAGCCGTTCTTTCGACCACCTCGTCTCCAATTACAAATGTCACGAAGCAATCGAATATTAAAGAACGCAGTGGCGACACCGGGACCTCTCGGTCAATTAAAAATAATAAAAAAATAAATACTGAGAAATTCTACCGACCTGATGAATTATTTTATTCGACACCATCGATCAATACGAAACGCGAAAATACCAAGAATAGTCTTCCCGTAGTAGGAAAAGAAGCAAAAATCAAAATTAATGTCGAAAAGTTCACTGACCGTACCAGGTTATCTTCGATCCATAGTTATACACCATCGATCGTCGAAGAAAATGACGATAATAATAAGTTCACATCTCTTATTTCCTCAAAAGAAATAGTTATGAATATAAATTACGAAACTGTTTTTGCTCCAACGACCATATCATTATCACCAGTAACTAAATTTATATCATCGACTACCGAAGGCGCTATTTCCAACGCCGAGACATCTCTTTTGAACGAAAGTGGTACGAAACCGAGTATTAGAGAGGCGGAGTCCAATAATAATCCGCTTCTAGTCATTGAGAAAAAACGCAAACTCAGTACAAAATCATATTTTTTAAACGAAAGAGATAAATATACGACTAAATTTGAAAACGTGACCCGATTAATCGCTAATGTTTCAAACTCGTCAGCGAATGGTGAAACACTCGATAGTAGTAGTGACAATAATAATAATAAAACAAATTTCACTGCCGATTTATTCTCAACAAAGATCGAGAAAAATGCTAACGGCGAAGGAAAAAAAGACTCTAAAAATAATCATTCATCAACATCCGATCACTTAAAACCGTTGATTATCGACGAGAATAATTACGATAAAAGCGCGGTGAACTACTACAGTGATGAACAAATCACGATAGCTTATCGTTTTTGGATATTTTTTCATTTGTTTAGGTTTTATCACAATATAAGCTTTTGCTCGGTAGAGATGTTAGTAGGGACATAAATATATCCATGAAATGTAAAAATGTTAAATAAAGTCAATTCTTTATCAAAAGTCTTTTTTATGTGTTATTCAGTGTCATTTTCATTTCTTTACATCCACTACCCGCTCACGCTGCTCATTACATGATAACTTAATGACATCCATACTACTCTAACATCAATTTATCAATCCAACCAGAGCCGCTCCAAAGAGAAGGGCTATGTAACCATTTATTAGAATTTCGGATATTAATTTGGTGAAACTTCTTTTGAGACGGCCTGGGCCGCTCAGCAGAGACCAATGGGTTGGCGAAGAGGCCAGAGGACTTTGTTCGACTCGGCGTTTCAAAATCGTTATTGTTTAATATTCGTTTTTTCGCCCCTGTCAGGTTTTCCTACGACGGGACGGAAGTTAGCTCAACCAACCGCCGCGGCTTTTTTGCGGAAATAGTGTGTCTACAGAGCCAACTCAAATTGTGGTTCCGTGCAATTGCGGTTGCTTAGCATCGCAAAGTTTCCACGGCAGCAGAAGTATCGCGTGCGATGTATACTTGTCAACTTTTGGCGAGGGAACGTGGGAAACTTCTCTTCTCATCGAGGCGAGGAAACTACGATCTACAGACGTAAGCCATCAAATTCGATATGTACAGAGCTTCTAAGCGGAGAGAATCGAATGGTATTTCGAAAGAAACTGCGGATTTAGTGACTGCGTGCTGTGTGAGAGGCAATTAGACCCGAAAACTTGAATGTCCATAATTACTTACTTCGACTTGTCGCGCGAAGATCCACCTCGAGGGTAGGGTTTTGTTCGGAGTTTGTGTGGCACGCAACGCCCATAAGCCGACCTTGCAGAAAATATTCGACGTAGTGAGACGGGAGAACCTCACGTACGTTGGGAACGCTCCGGGGCGTCGGTAAATGGTCCACCTTCATGCTCGAAAAGCATAACTCGACTTTCCGTTTTCGTGGGACGGTCCACTCTCTACTCGGGACTAGTCCAGTGATTTTGCAAGGGTTGACCCGCGAATGGAATGATTCAGAAGACCCCGGCTACAAAACCGAGTTCGAAGATATACGCCAAATCCAGCTTAAGTTTTGCCTAGGATTTTCCGTTCAGCTACCTTCGAAAATACGGGGAACTCACGTGCCCTTTTTCTTTTTTTCGGGAAACGTAGGCTATCGAATACATGAGAACTGCGGCAAAATTAGTGTGACTCTGCGCGCTGAGCAAGATTTTGTGTTAGATGCCGACGAGGAAATCGGCGCCAGGTGTGGACCCTCGCTTCAAGAGGTTTAGCCGCTTGGACCGACGGTTATTTGCAAGAGAGTAGAGCCTCATAATGTTTATCGCGCTGGACCACAGAGCCCTTTCGTCACTTCGACGAAATAACAAGTCCCGTCACAGACGACGGTAATTGTGCGGGCGTAACGGCGGCCACGGCGGACGGCTACACGATGATGAGGCGATTGTCGTATTTTTTACGACATCCTCCGAAACTCTATCGCGGGTGGCGGGTTTAGTTTCTTTTCGAGAGGGAGGACATTCCTCGATACCAGCTTCGACGGTCCTTTGTTGCAAGCAGCAAAAAGGTCTCGAACTCGAACTGGAAAACAGTCTCCTTAGTATGCGGGTTCCTGGAGCCTACGTCCAGGCGTCTGCGTGATTGACAGCCGAGATCTTCCCAAGAAAATATCGATTTTTATTCGAATTCTCACTCTCATGGATGGGCTGCGTCTCCGCCATTGTGACCACGGAAGACGCGTGTTGATTATGAAAGGCCTCGTTCGAGTGACAAGTGTCACAAATACTTTACCTGTCGATCCTCGAGTGCCGGTGTACCCGGGCGCCTTCGTTGACGTCGTATTCATCGCGACCGACAATGGAAAAGTGTTGATGGTTATTAACGCGCCTTCTGAAGAGAAGGAAGGGCGCGTCAGTCCAATCATCGTCGAAGAAATTCGTTTATTCGAAACCCCCGTATCGATAAATAAACTTCTGATAGTGAAACGGTCTGACGGTGGAGACCCAAAGTTGATCGTTATAACCGACACCGAAGTGAAATCAATACCTTTGCATAGATGCGGCAAAGCCACCTCTTGCCGAGCGTGCGTAGCGTCGCAAAACCCTTATTGCGCGTGGTTTCCGGCCCGTGGCATTTGCGATTCAACGCGGAACGGTGAAAACCAAACTTTCTTTCAGAACGCGTCTTCGGGATATCACCGGATGTGCCACGACTATATCGGACCCACAACACCCGCCATCCTTCTTAGAAGTTTAACTACAAAAAAAACAATATCACCGTGGTATTCAAATCACGTCTCGACCACGAGTGAAATGGTTGGCAGCGGCGCGTCTCTCGGATGTCCTTTATTAAATTTAGCGTTAAAAACGCTCGTTTTAGCCCTGGTAACCTCTTGGATCGGTTACGATTTTACTTCAATTCGTTGCTCGCACAAGATAAAATGAACGTCTCACAATCGACTCGAAAATGGATTTAAAGTATTATTAAAATAATAAACAGTAATATATATTTTATTATTAAGAGATATGTTTATAATAGTATGTAAATAAATTTATAATGTTACAAATATATCTTTAATTATTTAATGAAAAATCGAGTATTTTCTATCAAATTCATGCCCCGTTCTTGATTGATTTTACTTTCTTCTTCAATGAAATATTTTATCACATCTTCGCGACTGGGGGTTTTGTAATACAGCAATTCCTTTTCAAAAATAACCATTTCTAAATGCGTTCTCAACAAAAATATTTGAGGCATATCTTTGTAATTTTCATATACCACGTCTACGATATTCCTAAATATGCTTTTATTAAAATTTCTGTCGGCATCACCAAGGAAAGGAGAAGATAATAACGTTTCACTCGAGGATCTTAATACAAAATTGAGTGAAGTTATTCTCAACGAATCGATAGAATAATTTGTGCACATTAGCTCGGACAATTTTTTTTTCTTAACTTTGTCAATTTTATCGAGTGGTGTTTTGCGTGCGGCCTCTTTGTAGTCATAAACTAACGGGTTTGTTAGTGGATATTTTAATTCCGGTTCTTTAGACTTAATAGCTACACATTCATGACTTTTAATTCTTTTACCAGGATTGTTTTCGCCACCGGGTATTTCGAACCCCCGTGGGTGACGTAATCCTGAATAATTAAGTCTGCACCCGATGATGTTTTCAAAAGAAAGCAAGAAAGATCGAAACTGAAGACGGTCAGTTCCGATCAAAATTGAAGTGCTTCTTTAAAAGGTAAATTGCCGATAGAGCCAGGTCGCCCAAATTATTAAACTGATAATAATTAGATTCTATTTTTTCTAAAGTAAAGAGATTATTAAGGGGTGAATTGTTTAGCCATTTTATAAAATCATTATTTTCCACCTCCTTTTCTTCTTTGTCATCTTTATTTTCTCGTATCTCACTTTTCACATATAATTCTCCACGGTCGTGAAAATGCGATTCAAAAAAATTTTCACAATCGGCATTCTTATCGTCCATTGAACTTGTAAAACTCTTTTTGAAATAATTATGTTTTATAAAATAGAGAATAATGGTTTCAATTTTGTAGTATTCATGAATAACCTCGTTTACGTTTTTCAAAAATATGTCTTTCAATAAAATGGTTTTTGGTGAAGGTGGTAATTTTTGAGTAAGCGGTCCAAATTTAAATTTAGCTTCTAGGTTTTTCACACATAAGATATTCAAGAATGGGTTTATTATCGTTTGTTGAATTCCCAAGAGAGATGTAGCACTATGGATGGAAGCCCCATGACGTGTGGGATGCTGATATCCGGATTAGTATCATTAGATAAAATACCCAAGATTAAATTGATGATATCGCTGTAAGTTAGCTTTTTTATCCTTTGCCATGAAAAACCGTACACGAGACTTATATATAGTAGAATTGTGGTTAGGCACTGTTCGCGTATAGATTTTTCAGCAGATTTATTTTTTTCTTTATCAGTCTCCTCGGACGTCACTAGTTCCATTTCAGCATTGTTCATAGATCTGGATAACGTTTTCAAAACGCCGAGAATGGATGAACAGGCAATGAGATGTGACGGTCGCGAATACTCGTTAAAATGCAAATTCATTTCGATGTTTAGGCTGAGTGGTCTTTTTTTCCTACGGTGGTTGAACTGATTCGTTTCTCTAGAAAACCACGTATCGTAAAGAAAACGATGAATATTCGTCATGCTCAAATAGTTTATTAAAAACGTTTTAATCATTTGTAATTCATCAATGTAGGTAGTGGGCGTGACGTAAAATATTCGCATAAAAAAATACAATTTTAGTGTCAAGTAGTTCGTTGGCGTTGCGGAAAAAAGTTTCTCATTATTATTTCGGTTTGAATCGTCATTTGCGATATATAGAAGAGCATTGTAATATACCAAAGATAACGAGACCGCGAAGATTATTTATGACTCTCTCATTGTCGTTTCCCATCCGAAACATTTTTTCTGAGAGTTAAATAAGATAGTTTTTCGAAATTGGGTCTTTAAGAGCAATGGTCATGCATATTTATCCCCTCGTGGATATTCCCTAGCAATGCACTCGACGACCTTAGATAGGTAGGTACTGTTTCTCAGACACGCTCTTCTTCCTTATAGTATTTGGATGTGTCGTCTGAGCGATCAGCTGTGAATAATCTGATTATAGGTGATTCGGGTATATTAGGCTTTTAGAGCAGAACAATAATTGATTCGTGTATGGTCTCGCATTCGCTTGCAATTCAGTTAACAACTTTACACATTGGTTTTGAGATTAAAATTCTTCCATTTTGAGGTAGTAGCGGGGTTTTGATTCGAATTAGTGTGGTAATTTAAGCTGACGTGGTAAATAACCGATGGTTGCCGTAGATATGACAGTTAGAAAAATGTCTTAAAATTATCGTGTGTTCCGCATAGTACATCGTCTTTTATCGATGAAATTGGTCCTCTCTCGCTCACGTAATTCCTACTGTTGTGTCTCGTTTGTTGTATTTTTGTTTAAATGCGCTGAAAAGTTGATACTCGTTAAATTTTAAATATTGCAATTTTTAATGTTTTCGTAAGAAGTTCTTCCTAATAAGCCATCTTCTGCCAAACAATAAAGGCAGGGCTTGCTTTTGCAAACTGTTATTCTATGTCTTGGTTTATACTTGAAATTATCTGATTTTTTCAAAGAGTGTGTGACATGTGAGATACGAACTGAGAGAGCCTAAAATTTTCCGTGAAATTGATTTTGCTTTGCATGTCAACAACGATTATTGATGATATAATTAAGTAGCGTGGCTTCGAAGTTAATGTCTAATGTTTCAGCTTAGGGGATTTGTTCGTTTAGAGTTGATTCAGAAAGGGCCCATAGTTAGGTGAACCACTGTGGCGAAAGAAAAATTTTGAATATCGGTCGGTGGAGATAAATTAAAATTTAATTTCATAAGGAAGATGAATTTATTAATTGATTTCTTCATTTTTTTTTATTTTTTCATGTTTAGTATTTCATATGAAAGCAAATGATGATAGATAAAAGAGGCTAGAAACTTATTATTTATGCTTGTATATCTATTTTAAGAAGTTTAGTAAAATTAAATATTTAAGTATTATTTTTGATTGGAAGGAATTGAACCCATTCACGTAAATAATTTTATGACCCGTTGAAATGAATCTGAATACGCGTCAGAAAAATCGCTCAGATTTTTGTTTTCTACTCACTCACTCTATGAATTAAATTTCCCGATCCCGGTATAAGGCATGGCTAGTTATTTTTATAATGGTTGTGGTTCAACACGTAAGAGCATTTATGGCAAATCATTCCCGCCATTCTTGAAATTGCGGCCTGATGTTTTGGCCGACTAGGGCGTTTAAATGCTCTACCTTTTTTAATATTCGTTTTTTATCTCTGCCACTTTTTCCAACAGACGTGGAGACATAAGAATAGTGTCCGCGCATGGCGTCGGAATAGTTCACAGAAAAAATTTACTCCAAAGTTTTGGCATGCGGGCGAAAGTTCTGGCAGCAGCCGTAAATCAAGTCTTGTAATTTAGATCTTATTTTCAAGCTTTGTAAAAGGATAGGAACGACTTCTTCTTAGCGGATGGCGAGAAAACACACGTCTACACACGTTAAAGCATGCATCGCGGATTCGTCAGAAACTTTTAAACCGGAATAACTCCGTAATGGATTTCGAAGAAATCGTATAGCGACTGTGTGCTTTGGACTAAAGGCAACAACTGAAACCGAAATGTCATTAATTCACTTTCGCTGTTCCGTTTGCGAAAACCACATGAGGGCAGTGGTTTTGTGGTTTGTGGCACCCAGATGGCCAGTAAACGCCTGGCTTGCAAGAGAATATTCGTTGGAGTACGAGTGATTTTTCGAGCGTTTGTAGATACCTGGACTATCGATGCGGATGGTACGTCCGGATTGACGCATAAACTCGAAACCTTATCGCGCTGCGTTTGCACTCCGCGGGCGGCCGCCCTCTAGCTCGCGAAGCCGTTGGGTTTCGTCCATAGTCAAAGATGCCAGCTGATATTCAGAGACTGTTCGCTATAAACCAGGATGTTCGAGTGAATCCTTTAGCTCAAGAGATGCCGATTTTCGTCCGCACTCATGTTCCAATACGGGGACTACCTTTCTTCTTTTTTTCCGTGAACGGCTACACGAATTCATTGAATTGCGAACAGATGTAAGTAGGGTGTTAATCTGTGCGCGTAAGCGCGATAATAATAGTCAATTTTAATTCGCAGCTCTCCTTCTGATGAATAGTTTGCTCGTCTCGCCATTCGAGGGCGGAGAGCCGTTGATGTAGTGGAAGGGCCTCGGTTGCGAGTATTAGAGTTGCGCAACAGCTTAGTCGATCCGAGTGCCAGGTGGGCACCGGCCGCCTGTCGTTCAGTCGACGCCGTGCATATTCTAGATCGCGACATGACAATGGAAAAATATTGGGTGGTCATAACCGCAGGCCGCTTATCGCTGAAGGGAGGAGTGGATTTGTTTATTTGAAACCTCGTATTCTATAAATGAAGAGGCGTTCTTGTGATGAAACTGGTCTGACGGTATAGACCGGCGCCAAAGTTGATGCGTTTAGAACGGGCGAGTACACCAGGAGGGTGAAATCGTATACATCATTGTATAGATGCGGTCAAAGCCTACCGGTCCGGCGCGAGCGTGCGTATCGTGCGCTCAAAATCGGCTTGTGTTTGAGCGGCGTCGGGTTTCCGCGTTTCTCGGCGATGTGGTTTTTGTTAAGAATGCCTAGTTCCATTCTCGAAAAATCTTTTGCCGTAAACTCTATTCATATAGATCAAAATATTTACCGGGAAAGAAAGGTAGTTAGGCGGATATCCCTTTTATATATAATATAGAAAAAGAAATTTAACGTAGTGATAATAAACAACGTGTGTAAATTGTAAATACTTTTGGCTTTTTTTCAAATAAAAGGGCATTTTTATTCAATGTAGATTTTTTAAAATTTCTCTTGACTGGCTGTCGAAAATTTTTTACACCGACCGTGTGAAACAACCTGATCGTTTCTGCGGCGATGGGGGTTTTTTGTACGTAAGATAGTTTATCTACTCGAAAATCTTCTGCGCGTGTGTGTTTTTCAAAAAGTAGCTATTTCAGGTCTTATCTTTTAAAATTAGCGCGTTAGCTCGCCGCTATGTTGTTATAATTTCGCCTGCTAATAGCTGTTTCCTTTTTTATCCTCATACGGTCAAGGAAAGGGGAAGATTTAATTAACCGATTCAGGCAAACAGGAGGGATTTTAATAAAAATTTTTAGATGCGGTTATTCTTAAGAGGCGTTGACGGAAGCTATTATATGCGTGAAAAATATCTCGTGCTAGCCATAAATATTGCGAGAAATTTTTCTATGTATATGTATTGTAGGTTTACGGGGACCAATGCTGTGCAATATTTCGTAGTTTCGTAGTCATGTTTGCAAAAGTAATTCTGAAAGTTGATATGGAAATTTGTGCAAACAACATTGGATGTTTTGAAAGGAGTTTGAAAATTCTTTCTGCTAGACATTAGTGAAGTAGAGCCTTAAATTGCGATTAGATTAGTGAAGCTGAGACCTTAATTGCAGTAATTATGATACAGGTGGATCGATTTTCCTCTCGCTGGTAGAAGAACTTTTTCAGTGTTGCGGCATTTCGATTTAAAATTCGGGCGAATGAGCTTAAATTGGCGAATTAGTGAATGAGCCTTTATATTGCTAAATTAGTGAATAAGCCCTTAAATTGCGACTGAAGAGGGTGATTCGGAGTTTGTCCTCATTCCTCGGAAGCTTTTTCAGTTCGTATGTTCGATCTTAAAATTAGGTGAAGTGAGCTATAAATTGCGAAATTATGAATGAGCGGCTTAAACTGTGTTGATAATTTAGTTGAGATGAGCCCGTAGAATGCGAACTGAAAGGTTGGAGTGGATTTGTCTCTGCTGCCTGCAGAAGAAACTTTCAGTTCGCATTTCATTTAATTAAGAATGATGAGGCCTTAAATGGCGAATTAGTGAAGTTGAGGGCCTTAAGATTGGCAGAAATTCGTGATATGAGCCTTCAATGTCGAATTGAAAAGGTGGAGTCGATTTTCCTCTCTGCAAGAAAACTGTTGTTCAGTGTTGCGCATTTCGGATTTAAATTAGTGAATGTAGCCCTTAAATTGGGCGAAAAATTAGTTGAATGGAGCCTTAAATTGCCGAATTAGTGATGGAGCCTTATTGGAATAGGGTGAGATGAGAGGCCTTAAATTGCGAAATTAGTGATGAGCGGCGCTTAAGATTGCCGAATTAGGTGAATGAGCTTACAATTGGGCGAAATTATGTGAATGAGCCTTTTAAATTTGCGAAAATTAGTGGGAAGTGAAATTGGTCCTTAAATTGGCGGTAATTGAAAAAGGTGGTCGATTTTCGCTCTCGTCAAAAACTTTTCAGTTCGGCATTTGCGATTTAAATTAGTAGAATGAGCGCTTAAATTGCGAATAATTAGTGAGATGAGCCTTAAGATTGCGAATTAGTGAATTGAGCTTAAATTGGCGAATTAGTAATGAGCCTAAATTGCGAATTGAATAAAGGCTGGATCGATTTTCCCTCGTCTCCAGAAAACTTTTTTCAGTTGCCGCTAATTTCGGTATTTTTATATTTAGTGAATGAGACCTTAAATTGGCCGAAATTTAGTGGATGAGGCTTAAATTGCGAAATTAGTGGAAGTGAGCCTTTAAATTGCGAATTTAGTGAATGAGCCCTAAATTGCGAAATTAGTGAATAGCCATTTCAAATTGCGAATGTGAAAAGGTGGAAGATTGCGATTTCCTCGCTGCTGCTCAACAAATCTTTGTTCGCATTTCGATTTAATAGTGATATGAGCGCTTGTAAATGGTGCGAAACTTAGTGAATGAGCCTCAATTATTGCCGAAATTAGTATGAAATGAGTCTTTAAATTGGCGAAGCTGAAAAAGGTGATTGCGACTGTCCGCTCCTCGAAAAACATTTTCCAGTTTCGCAAATTTCGATTTAAATTAGTGGAATGAGAATTAAATTGCGAACTAGTAAAGTTGATCGATTTTCTTTTCCTCGATGAACTTTTTCAGTTCGCAATTTGTTATATATATTTATATAAGTAGTAGTCAAGCTATATTTATATATATAGTATAGTCGATATGATATATATTATATAGGTAGTATATTATTTATTTATAAGGAAGTTATATATATCAAATAGTACGTGATACTATTTATTCTAAGCGGCACTAGATTTTAATCTCAAAAAAGTTACGTAGGAATAAGTTTATTCATCAAGAAAATATGATATTGGGAATTCATATACGACTAAGAATTTTCGCCATGTGAATAATTTGCATGAGTGTCATTCTTACGATAACCATACGAAGATGGACAATTTTTAAATTAAGAGACAGAATGTAGTATAGGTAATATATACTATGTATATAATATTGGCTAAGGTCTGTTTTTCCATGAAGGATTATGTGTTGAAAGTGACTGCTTTTGTAGAATTATGTTTCTTGTGACATTAACTACGCTTTAGCTAACTAGGTAAAAAAGTTCAGAGATACTGTCCAAGTTTAGATCGTGATCATAAATAATCTGTTAATCGGTTTGCCTTGAATGATAACTGTTTGTTTAAAAATGATTGTTGTATATTTGAATCATTTAACGATAAGAATTTTATAGTTTGGTAATGTTGGAAATGAATTTTCAATATGAGTACGAAGTTACGAAGTTTAGAATTGTTTTTTAACTTTCGGATGTTATAGTGGTAGTGTCGTTTTCGCGCTAATCTTTTTTTGCTTTAAAATAACTTGTATATAGGTTAAGAACATTTAATTAGTGATATTTTATGCCATTATTTGTTTCCATCGGAAGTAAATAATTACAACATATGTTTTAATGAAAATAAAAGCTGATGATGTTAATGATTTGTTTTAAAAAGTAGTAACAGTTTAGTAAACATCGCAGTTGTACAGCATTAAGAGTGTATATATAGATTAGTCTGTATAGCTAGTATAGTATATATACATATAATAGTATAAATGATAGTAGTATATATATTATGATACTATTATTATGTAGTACATATCGATAATATATATAGTATATATGTTATAGCTAATATAAGTATAGTATATATATATAGTGTGATTAGACACATAATAAATTTTAATATGACTGATCAGATATTGAGCGTAACGGTGTTTAGTTTGTTTGCGGCGAAAGAAAAGTATGCTTATTGTTGATAGATCATATTCTCTGGACGAAGCATGGGAGGGAGGCTGGTACACGTGGAGAAATTTGATGTCTGTGAATTACATTTCCACGAATGAAGTTTCCTGTTCAGTACCTACGCGTAAATAAGATTTTATAGAATAGAATCTGAGATTTATAGCGAGGGTTATTTTTTTTCCTTGAAACCTTATATGTATGAGGATTCCCATGGCGGAAAAGCTGATCTTATTCGAGAATGTTAATGGTGTAAGTAGTTAACTAGTTTAGCTATAAAGATGACTAATACGCTCACGGTTAATCGAAGAAATGAGAATTGTGGTACTGGGGCAATAATAGAAAATGTGTTGTGCTTACAGAAACGATGGTGTTGTAAAAGTTTTTGAACTCGATTCAGCTGGTGTGCAGGTAAGAGGATCCATATTGTTGGGTAATTGTGGAAATGAGATTTTTTTGGGCTGTTTAAAGATAAAACGCTTGATGGAGTAGGTGGTTAAATTTTCAATTTGAAGAGATAAGGTTTTTTATCGCATGTTGTGTGTTCTTTTGAGTTGGAAAGGTCAAATTACATATACGTGGTAGGTAGCAGAAAAATTAAAGTTTATTTCTTGCAAAAGTTACGTAGGGTTAGTGTATGTTGCAGAGAGGAGAAAAGAAAAACATAGAACAAATAACAAAGAAAATATGCGCCTATTGTCCGGTGGAATCAGTGAGATACACGGTGAGAAATTTTTGCCTGTGGATACTTTGGCATGAAGTTTTTAGTTCGCACGAAAATACAGGTTTGACAAATAAATATAATTTATCAAAGGTAGTGTTCGCGGCACTTGAAATTAATGTTGGTATGGAAATGAATGCTTTTTTGAGGATTCTTGTGTTACTAGTAAGGTTATATTGAAAGAATATTATAGATACAATACGCCATATCGAGAGTAAAGTTGTTATTAGCATTGCGTTTCGAGAGATCATTTTGTTCTCGAACGTCGTGTGTATATTTTGAATCATATTTACGTAAGAATTTGTGCGATACCTTTGGGTTACTTTTTGGAAATAAAGATTCGTTCAATATGATGAATATACCGAAGTTTAGATTTTGTGATACTGTTTTGCATTTAAGGTGGGCATGTATTGGCGAGTTTTCCACTAATATGCTTTTCTCCGCTTTTAAAAGCAACTCTTGTAGTAGTGTTAATAATTTTTGCCTTAGATTACATAAGTTTTGTTTATCCATGAGTTTGTTCAGTGGAAGTCAATTTTCTAAGCTCGTTAATGAGGCGTAAATTTATGTTTTTGGAAAAGTTATAAGGAATTGGTAACTGTTTTGAATCGGCATGTGTCGACACTATTAGGATTTAGAGAATAATATATATAGTTAAGTAGTATACTATAATTTGATATTTTTTATAAAATTTGTTGGTTTTAGATTTAATTTTTTGTGCGTGACTACAGAAAGGTTCACATTCAGATTGTAAGCAGTTGAATGTTTATTTGTGCACGCTAAGCTCAGTAACTTTTTTTTATTTTTAAATACGTTACGATTAATGACCCTTATAAATAAAATGCATTTTGAAATGTTTTCAATAGGAAGTTTTTTTAGAGACTAATCAATATATAAACCATAGTGATGTTGATTCCAGGATTGATCACTCAACTAGCTCTATACTTGTTCTTATGTTCTAAATTGCTTAATTTCCAGATTACTGACTGTATAAATATGATATCGAAAACGAAGTCGCTTTCTTGCTCTAGCTAGTGTATAGAGGCATAAAAATTTAGGAGAGACATGTTTAAAACATTGTGAGCGTAAAGAGAAGCAAAAAATCTGCTCGATTTTATGAGGAAATATTGAAATCTGCAGCAAGGAGGAAGGAAAGTGATTATAGTGCGCAGTTATTATGCAATCTCCTATCTTCTCATTAGCTGGCTAATTCTTGCCAAATATATTCGAAAGCCACGGGTGAATCCAATTCATCGACGTCAGAAACTGAGCAAAGAAGTAATGAAACCACTGCACGGATCCAAAGAGATATAACAAAAGTTGAAACAGTTGTTTAAAATGCAAGCGAAGGTGTAAAGGTGGACAAAGACTATCCTGACATCAAGAGAGCTAATTACCTAGGATATGAGCTTTACTATAAAAGAATACTCTACCGTCCGTACAGTATGAATTTGTATAGAATATTGTATATTGCCGTTATTTTTTTTATGTATATGTTGTTAATTTGGCGTACGTTAAATGATTTTAAAACGATAATAAAGGGCTACTTTT
>JABUQX010093469.1:0-24554 GCA_015478945.1 Trachelipus rathkii | reverse complement strand
ATTCTTAGATTCCGGTTCAATCGTACAATTGTCGTTAGTTCACATTTATACTTTTTCTATTATTATACTTCTATATTGTTATTAAGTAGTATATATATTAGTTATAGGTATAGTACTGTTAGATATATTATAGGGTTTTTGCTTTTGTACTCGTGTGAGTATGATAGTGGTTTATCATTTCTATTTTATAAATAGTTATATTTATATAATAATGTGATGCTTATTTTGCTTCTTAATTTCCGTTGCTACTCTTCTATGTATAGCTTATATGTAATTTAATTTCTAGACGTATTAGATTTATTCGATTCTCACACTACTACTATATTCACTTAAATAATAGTGAGCTTATCTGACACTGGTGAGTGAGTGCTGATATTTTGTATTTACTTTGTTGTATAAACACACAGGTCAGAGGCTCGAGCCCTGACTCATTATCTATGTTTATTATATCTTTTTGCTGGGTGTTCACTGTTACTTATCTCGAAGTATTATCTAGTACTCTGAAAATAAATTGTATATTACAATATACATCCTATATTATTTATCTTTTAAATAGTATTTTGCTATTATAAGTCTTTTATTTTTTGCTATAATCTCGCTACTATTTATATTTGTTATTGTTAAGTTTTATTATCTACTGTATTCGTATCACATTTTATAATTAGTATTAAAATATTATTTTATTATCTGTGATCATACAAACAAATAATTTATTATATATCTTCTGTATTAACTAATATATTATTGTTAAATTATAATTATATATCTTCATTTTTATATTAATATTTATCTATTCCATCTATTCTACTATTACTAATAAGATTTTATACCTTGTCTATATGTTCATATTCTTTTAATAATATATAATTATTATATTAACTTAATATCATTATTATATAATATTTCTTATCAAATTGTTACAATTATATTATATTTTAATTATTATTTTAATATATATACATTATGAACCGTAAATAATTCAGAATATAATATATACTCTGATATTATATTATCTAGGAACATTTTATTATTTTTTTATAATATGATATGAAGTTCTATGATAAGACCTATTATATTATATATATTAGTATCATGAATATTACTGAGTTTTATAATTATGATTTTGTTATAATTTTTATATCTTTGTTTATTATTTGGTGTGTCCAACTTACCTCTTGTATATCAATATATAATTATAAATGTTTACATATAGGATAATGCTAAATGATACGCTAATACAACATCCTTTACTGATAAACTAATTATTTACTACATAACGCTTTGAACTATTCAGTGGTTTATAATTTGTTTTATCGCAATTCTGGTGAAATTAAATAACTTTCAAACAACTATATTTAAAATTGACTAAAGTTTGAATTGCATTTAAGCATATTTACTTTATAGAAGCTTCATATGCACTTTACCTGTTACACTGAATTATTCTAATATAAGGGCATCAGATTAATAGGTAGTGATGATTTGTAATAAATGGTAATGCTTCTCTTAAATTGCTTAGTATATACATTGCTACCCTAGATATTAGAAAGATACTCCCTACTTTCGGATCACAGGCTCCGCATGTATAAAAATGTAGTATTGTCTTTCTAAAATCCGTAATGGTACAAACTATACATCTTACTTAATGAAACATTCAATCTAAGTCTTGTTAGTCTTGGAATATTCCTGTGCTGAGAGTATAGTGATTCAGATACGAAGTTTTACGCCCTACGTTGTAGATTGTGCTAATTCTCGCATTCTGAGTGTAAGCAACCTCCTGTATATCTGCTATACATAGTGCTATCCTGTTTTAATTTAATACTTGCACTGATAGGGATCCGATTGGACCTCTCCCTTTGATTCACTCACGAACATACTCTGTTTTCAATTGCGTTTACCATTAAACTATTTCCTGACTATTATGTCCGATATCATCTTAAGGAAAAAATCGCAATTTGCAAACGCGGTTTCGGTGGTGCGCTTTTATGCATTTGTTTTAGTGTAACGAAGTTTGTTAGTATCCAAAATAGATTCTTCTTTACTTTTATTTTTTAGAGAGTTTTTTTATTAAATATTATTGATAGTAGATTATTTTTTATTTTAATGATCCTGTGCTACCTACTGGAATTGATTGACTATTGTTCTGAACTCTCTGATGCATAATAGTATGTTTTATTCTATTATGGTACATTTATGTCAAATATATTAAAAATAGAAACCATTTTGGAGCGTACTTTTTTTTTTTTTAACTTTTTGTTTTTTTACGGGCATATTCTATCATCACGGCAAGTAAAATATGCTTTCCGATATGGAGAGAGAGTACATGATAAAGTACGAGGGCTCATTTTCACTCGTGGGCCAAACTATTAGAAATATTTCCAGTAAAATATCGGCCAATTGATATGGTGTTGTAATAAATATCAAATTAGATAACTACCAATAATTAGTATAAAATATGAGCGTGAGAGCAGCAGGGCATAAAACCTCACTTAGGGAATAGCTACGGATAAGATTGAATTTTATACATAAATAATTGGTGTACGTCTTATAAAAGTGCGGTTGTGCTGCAAAATACAAGTTTTGACTTAATTACGACCTTCTTTCTTTGGTCACCTCTTAAGAGGATCATTTGTAACCTTTGCTATCGAGACATCACAGTAATTCAAAAATTGAGGAGGAAGACTTGACTCATGCTGTCTGACGCGAAAATGAATTGCAACCGCGTGGTCCGGTACAATCAGCTTGATTGATTACATTGTCGAGTCAGCTTTGCCAGAGTTGTTCCATATCCGGTCGCGCGACAAACGGTTTGAGTATAAACATTGAACAAATACACACATCGATATTCAACATTTATCACTCATGTTCCATAATCTTTAAATTTAATAAATACTTTTTCACTAAATTTTTATGCAAAATATTTTTTTTTGTTGCAGGTATATGTATGCGACACAACGGCTTTACATACCTGTTCACTTTTTTTTTTTTTTCTAAGTATCTGCAAAATTTTTTCATACTTTATGCTTTTCTTCTATATATTATAACCAACCAAATTAATTTAAACATTATAGATAATTTCAGTAGTGCATCAAAAATAATGTGTTGAAAAGAATTCCTATTTGTACAGTGAATCACAATTCAATACTCTCATAGATGCTCCAGATTGCCATTTTCTCCAGATGGTATAGTTCGTAGTGTTATACCTCTTAGTATCAATTTTATTCTATTTTTACACTGATAAATATTTGTTGAATATAAATTCTATCTAATTTTATAAACACTAGCTTACGTATACGAGCATATCTTATATTCCTATATTGTAATAAATATAATAACTACAATGCCTAAAATTATATCTTTCTTTTTAAACAATTTATTTATATATTTATTTAAAGTCTGAGTTGAACAGCAGACAGCGTGAATAAAATGTTCTTTTTTACGCTTTACAATTTACATTTTATGTTTGATTGCGAATCAATCGCACATAGTCTCATGTGTGAGAGTTGTATACTTTATTGAGAGATCCTTTGATTAGCAGACGATTTAACTAATATTTCCGTTATTTTTGTCTCTCTTTAACATTTTTTACTTTAAAACGTTATTTAAGCTTCCATGAAATAGGATAATGTTTCCATATTATTCGAAGGATAAGAGTTCCAGTGTCGACAATTAGAACTAAAATATATACCATTCGATTGTATTATCTGTTTTTATGATCTGTTATATTGCTAGGACTGTTACTTAAATTGTTTCCGTCTTCACGAAACCTTTAAATTTGGCGTATTTTGTCCCTCATTATATATAACTGTGTCATGCCTCTTCTTTTCCTCACAGATGTCATCCAAGTCTTTCATTTCCCAAAGCATTAATTCATTTTCTCTTTGTCTATATAATATTTGCTTTGAATATAATTTAAGGTTAAGTCAGCTCATCTAATGCTCAGATTTGCATTGAGGAGTAAAATGCATACCTATTTTGAAGGGAGAATGGTTTGCTGGTTCCAAAAATGTGAACAAAAATTTTAGCTTAATACTTTTTTTTTGAGACTATTCGTGAATTATTGTTAGTTTGGCAGACCTAAAAGAGATAAATAAAAAAGCACATAAAGCAGAGCTTATACATCTGAATACTATTTTGGAAAGGACAAAATAAAACAGATACTTTCAGTTAATTCCAACAGCAATAGTATTAATTTAAGAGAGCACACACTCACAAACACATTTATAATTTATGGAAAGAAATAAACAGATCATAAAAAAGAATAATATCAGATTATATTTAAAAAAGATATTAATATTTCTTTTCACTGATTTTAATGTCTAATTATTATGAAACTTATTTCATTTTAATTAATTATTAAATAACATATCTATAATGATGATATACGTACATATATATAATATAATATCGTTTAATTATAATTATATATATATTTATATATATATAGCAAATATTATTATATATTTAATTGTTTATTAAATTATTAATATATTAAAACCCTTTCATAACCCCATCACGTTATTTTATAATGCTTAAATTAATATTATATAAAAATGTAGGATGTATTACCAGTAATTAAATGTGGGTTTTCAAGGTAGATAGTTTGCTCAAGGTTGATATTCTAAAGCTAGTCCTATTTATAGGTTGATTTAAAGCAAAAGCTAGACATAGCGATAGTTAGTATATATAAAATTTAGTTTTCTAAGTTAATACTATTAAACTAGATTTCTCATATTTAGGAAAGTCATAAAATTCATTTATTATTCAATATTCAATATCGGTGACGAGTTTTACATTAAAATTTAGTTTTTTGAATTATACTTTTAAAGAAGGCCTTGATATATATAATTGTGTATATAATCAATATATATAGGTATTATTAATTAATATATATTAATGTATTAATATTAAATCAGTATTTAATTATAAGATTAATAAATTTGAATTAATTATTATTTACAGTAAATGTTTTAAATTATTAATATATAATAACTGTAATTAATTTAAATTTAAATATATCATTTTGTAATATATTATAGGGTCTTGTGTTATAATATAACATATTTTAATATGTTATATGTATATAGTATGGTTTCCACGTTTTCGTAGATATTATAAATATATTAATAATATATTAATTTAATATTATATATATATCAGTAATATGCTTTTAATTATACTTATATTTTATTATTATATTATCATTTATATCCTATATATTGTTTTTTTTTTTTTTTTTTTTTTTTTTTTTTTTTTTTTTTTTTTTTTATTTTTTATGATTCTTTTTTCTTATTTTGCCTCGTCTTTTAGTTTATTCTATTGTTTTTTATTTTTTTTTTTTTTTATTTTGTTTTTTTTTTTTATTTTTTTTTTTTTTTTTTTTTTTTTTTACACTTAACTGGCGACCATCTGGAAAATCACAGGGGCCGAGCCCTTTTAATGGAGGGGGGCGGAAAATAAACTACAAGGAAACCCCACCACAATCCCTCAGCCTAAGTGCCATCTCTCAAGGAGCGCAGACGTGGGCTTAAACGAGCAAGGAAGATTAATAGTATGCTGGAAACAACAGGAAGAAGGCCAAGAAGTTTCCATCAGACAGAAAAGTATGCTGGAAAGAAAGAGGCACCACAAACGAACAAAAGTCTGGTTCCCAATACTCCACTATATAAGCAAATTCATGGCGAGGAGCAATGGCACCCTTGTATTGACGAGGGCGCACGCAAGTATGGAGGTTGGAATACGAGCAGCACTCTTTCTTAGATTTGTCTAATCCGTTCTGTAGTATTCCTATCAGAAAGAGATACTGTAGCGCCAACGGTCACAACGGCGAGTAAGAGGTCAAACTGAAGTTGAAGATAGGGGTACAGTTTATTAGTCTCTTAGCTTTAGACTCAACCTATCGCAATTAGAAAAAATTAAAGGGGGTTGGATATTTGAAAACAAACGGTTCAAACCTGTCTATGTTACTTAATGTTCTTCATACAATAGGGCGAATTTAATTGGCCCTTATATAAACTGTGAGCACGTCTTGTGCAGTAGGAAAATAAATTCCTTTCGGTTGTTGTTTTATTATTTTATTTTTATTTTTTTTTTTTCTTTATGCAAATTGGGACCTTTCTGCACAGACTCCAATCCAAACATAAGCGAGAAACCCTAGAAATCTGACCTTAACCCAAATTAATTTATGTTCCGAGATAATAATTTATTTGTTTATTGTAGGTACCTGAGAATGTTTTATTGCTATTCACAGGTAGAGACGTTAGAAGCCGTCGAGAGGAAAATAGGAAAGTTGGGAGGTTGGTCTTTTGAGAGGGAGATTGTAGAGAAGTTGAGTTCTTAAAGAGTTGAATTTTACATCGATTTCGAGGTTGCAGTGACCCACCGGGAAATCCCATCCGCAGATAATCAAGGATAGAATCGGAAAGTCTGAAGACGCGAGCAACTCTAGAATGCAAAAGCAGGAGCACGATTTGAAAGTGAGTAGAAGAGTGGAGGTTGAGGTCTTCAGCATAAGAGTTGGAAAGTAACAGCTGAAGGAGATTGTTTGATGAAGTAGGATATAAGTTGGAAGATAGAACTCGGAACCTTTGCGGAACATTCTCACAGTTAACAGGAAAGGAGAAGGGTCTTGCTTCCCATCAATACTCTAACCGATGTTGCTGAATGTATGTATGCAATCGGTAGAGTAAAAACTAGACTAAGAGTAGCAAACTAGAAAGGACGGAACCCAAAGGAAGGAGCTTAGAGATGCCAGTGACCGCTCGCCAACACGGTCAATAAAGCTTTGTATATGTCAATGCGCAATCATTCGCAAGACTTCTCCCTGGGTCCCTATTACGGCTATGTATAGTACCATAAAATCAGTTTTCAGGAATTTATGGAAAAGTAATGTCAAATAGCGAAATACTGATATGTTTTTGTGATTTTTTATCTTTGTTTTTTTTTAATGCGACGAAAAGCCAGTAGCTTTGATGAGTCTGAAAGAGAGTTGGTAATGAGACTTTTCCAGAGTGATTTTTCCAGGAATTGAAGGTTATAGAAGAGTTCTATAAAGATTTTAGAAGATGATTTACATAGCTGAGAGCAATTAGGTCTTCGGATAAGTTAGAAGGATCAGAGCGGTTTTTTTTTTTGCTACTTCCTTTTTTTTGTTTGGATCTTTTATGGGTTTGGAATTCATGTGCGCGCTTTTCTCAGCTACTTGAGGAATTAAGCCTATTATATAGTCATTTAAGTACATTAGTAGAGTAGAGTTGAAGCTGAGGACCAGCGCTCACTCCAGAAGCGAACTACTCCCTTTTTTTTAATTTACACAAGGAGGTAATTCGCCATCTTTTTTCGTGGCCTACTATGCCTGTCCTGTGTGTCATAATTAGATTTCTACCAGGATCCATGCATTCTCGATCTGTTGTATTACACTAAGTAAAGTACATTGGGTAAACCTGATGAGGTTAGGAGAGGAGTAGGAGGAGGGATGCCAGATCGTCCATTCCATGGTAGTAATTAAGATGAAAAAAGGAGGACTGAAAGAGATCGGTCCTTTTTCGAAGGAGAGTTAGCCAGACAGAACCTGTCAGTATGCGAATTTAATTGGGGTTAGGAAAATGGCAAGTCACGTTTTTTTACGAAGAAGTTTGTTAGATGGGTATTGTTTTTTTTTGGCAAGGGGTGCCTTAGAAATATTTTTAATCTGTAGGAGAACAAGCAGGTTGTAAGAAACTTTCTTTTTAGTGAAAATTGCCGCTTTAGTTCCTTGTCTGATATAATAATTTCTTTGCAACGATTCCTGCGTCTAGTTAATAGAAAAATCTAGTAGATGCAGTAATAGGTAGAATAATCTGATGTATGTTTCCATGTCCTCTAAGATATTTGGCATAGTCTTCTTTTCATACATTCTTATATGGTACCAGCATTGATTGATACACTAGCTTTCACATGTTGGCTTGTATGAACACATTTTGGGATTTTGTGGGAGAAAAAAGATTTAGGTTGAATTGATCGAAAAACTCTTCTCATATTTTTTTTTTTTTTTTTTATTTTTTTTTTTTTTGTAATTTTTTTTTTTCTTTAATCTTGTTTTCTCTCTCTTCTTTTTTTTCTTCGTTGTTTGTTATAAGATCTTCTCTTCATTATTTTTTTTATTTTTCTTCTTTGTTACTCGTTTTCCGTTCGTGACCTGAGCATTCCCTCGTGTTCTAAGAGCAGTGATCCACTCCAAGTAGTTTAGTTCCTATATAAATACACTGCATCCTTCTCCAAATTAGCGCTTTTCTCGATATAAGTGCCTAGATAATTACTTTTTAGTTGTGCATTGTTGGATTTTGCTGCTTGGATTGTTTTTTTTGATAAAGTTAATTTTTTATATATTAAAGTTAATCTTACAATAGATTGTTTCAGAGTTTAATTCCTAATCTATATTTATCCTTAAAAGATGTTGTGTATTTTAAATATCGAGAAGTGGTGGAATTATATAAGTCATGTATAGTGTAGTGAAACGAGAGTTGTGTTAGTTTTATAATAATTTTTGTTATCGATTTGTTATTCATGTTATTATCCTTTGTTGTCACTTTTGCTATTTTTTTATTTTGATTCGTTGATAATATTTCGATATGTTTTGAATGAAAGGTAAGCACTGCATCAGTGTGAGATGAGCCCAACCACTCAGTGTGGTGTACATTGAAATCTCCCATGTATAGAAGTAGTCTCTAGCATTGGATTGGGAAAGAAGAATAAAACAGTCTCTGAGAAGTAGTAATAATAGTTAAGAAAAAAACGTATGAAAAATAACTGTAGTTCATTAGGGAGCAGTAGCCAGAAACACAAAGGATAATAGATAGTAAGTTAGGAAGAAAAGATTTTAAATAGAAAACCATAAGAACATCAAAGAATTAGGATATTCAAAATCTCAGATGACGTATTTCAGTATAGTTTGTTCTATTTGTAGAACACAGACAAATACAAAACACAATATTAGACGGAAATTAATAGAAAAAAGTTATAGATAGAGATATTTAAAAGTTTATTTGAAAAAGAATCCTGGCTCAGAGCTGGGGTCTACAGTTTATCTCTAATGTAATGGTAAGATGATTTTAAGACGGTAATTGAAGAAGTTGAGAGCTAGTGATGATTAATTCCACATAGATATTCGTATGATTATTGCTAAGCGCCCTTTTGTTAGTGTTGTTGCTTCATGTCGAAACTAGTTGTTAGCTTAAAGTCAATTGACAGAACCGTCCGGTCCTGTTCACTGCCACCCCCACTTCTTATCTTTCATGTTTTCTGGTATCTGTCATTTTTTTTTATTTCTTGTTTATAGGGCTTGTATCGAGATCAGCCGCGCTTATGCATGAACAAGTACAAACGCAACATTGAGAGGAAAGGAGAAGGAAGGCAGGGAAGCCTCTAATAGTTTTATACAGAAGATTTACATACCGTTTAGCCGAAGTCAATCCACCACCGACCTGTTTTTGAGTCTACACACACTAACACACATACACACAGCGATTCATGCTACCTAAGCAGGATAACGTAAAAGCTAATCGGTTAGAAAGAAAAAGAAAAATTAAATAGTAATGTAAGGTAATGGTAAACTTGGGATATTTGATTTAAAATACCTAAAAACAAACCCAAGTTACTCCATATGTTGAATTAAAAGATCACGAAAAACTGAAATCCTATAGATATATTAACATATATGTTTAAGAGAATATAAAGAATCAAAGCGAAAACTTATCTTAAGTATTCCCGGATGGTAAAACTTTGTCAATTGTACAATCCCCACTTTTTAGAAGACACTTGCAAAAAGTAAGACATTAACAAAACACGTTTGCAAATAATCAACATAATTAAAGACAAAAATGCCAAAATCGTGACAATGATATTTAAATTAAAACTTAACAAGAACATTTCACAAACTTAAACAAGTTTAAGAATTAATTTATTTAAAAAAAAAAAAAGACACGAGATTTAAACCTTTACTATTTTTAATATTACATAATTATAACTATACTATAATTAATATATTTTGTGAACCGCTATAAGCCAGCGTGGGTATTAGATCTTGTCGAGGATATGGTATAGTATATTAGTATTAATATTAATATATAGTGATATATTATATATATATAAAGCGGTATATAAGTATATATATATATATAAGTATATAGTAGTATATATTTTATTTTTATACGTATATAATATATATTAATATATATATATATATAGTATAAATAATTAGGAAATATCTTATCTTAAAGTATATTATAATAATATAATATAATACCATATTAATTAAGTATAATAAATATATATAAAATAATATAGTTATAAATATATAAATAAAATAAATTTCTAATATAAGCGGAGCTAATGTGGCCGCGGAATTGTCATTATTATGAACCTGGAGCCTAATATAAGCTGGAGGGTAATTTATGATTTTTGTATTTATATAAGGGTATTTAATTTGAATTATTCTATGAAGATCTCTTCAATCGTTAAGTTTCATACTACTATCATGTAGCTGAATACTTATTGGAACAACTTTTTTATAAATATAAAGAAGTTATCAACCGGGTTTGTATGAATAGATTTACAGAGAAAAAGACTGTTGAATTTATGTTAATTAAATGTTGCCAAGTTTGGTTTCAGTATAAATTTCAGCTTCATAATGAACATTTAGTAAATTTTTGAAATTTGTATAGTTTTTGTAGGTTTAGGGAGACTATTTTGATTATGTCTTATCTCTTCAGACCGAAGTATAACATATCAATCTTGGAACATGGAATCCTTTCATCAGGAGACTTCTTTGGTACGAGGAGGAGAGGAAATGGCCAAGATGATTCAAAAGAGCGAATTATTGTCGCACGATGTTTCAGTAAAATATTACAGTAAATAAAATTAATTTAATAAAATACTGAAAATTAAAAAAAAATTCAATATTTATATATCTTAAAATAATTCATATAAATAATGTTAAGATTGTAAAAGGTATACGAAAGACAATATATGGTCACGTGATTCACAATCGAATTCTCAGTTGACAATAGAAAGTTCTATTATGAAACCTTTATTTAAATATTATACTAAATATTAAATAAGAAAATGTTTGCAATATAAAATATTAGACTTTGTTTGTAATTATTATTAAATATTAAATAATAAATAAATTTATAAAAGAAATATCTCTATACAATGTACCGTTACTTCATACCTTGGGCTTTCTAGACGATTGTAAGTGCTAAGACGTCCACTGTGCATCTAAAGACTTTGACACGCCATGGGAGATATTTCAAAGCGCTACCATTGCATGCTTGATGACCATGCCATACGCAACCGTGGAAGAAGCCAAAGACAATCTTCTGTTCATGGTTGTTAAAAGTTGAGGAGGGTTCGTCTGTTTTTCAGTTCTATCAATTTGTGATTCATTAACAGGTTGAGTTTGGCGTACCGAAAACAGATTTAAGAATCATTAAATGTGTCAAAGGGGCACGTAAGTCTTCAGCTGGGAGTTCACGTACCGTTCAGGTCTCTCTAACGCTATACCTCTTTTTGAATTTTTAAATTTACGCTCGCACACCATGTCCTTGCATGTTCGAATTCGCTAGACCCATATACATCTCATGAACGTAAGCCATTTCACACCATCATACGAATAGTTTGATCATCAGTACGTCCTTATATGGGCCAGGTATTTTTCAGGTCATGAAATGCGATTTTATATACCGATGACACGATAAATGGGCAGCAATGGTTAGAAGCATCATTCAGTCAACTTTATGATCCTTAAGGAAGATTCCCCTGAAATTTCTCGAAGGATGACGAAGAATATTAAAAACATCTTGAACCGGCAGTACGTTATGTACATCCCATGATATCGTATGATCCTTTTGTTAAATGTTTGATACCAACGTCAAAATCAGCCTTTTCACGTTCGAGACATAACGAACCATATTGTCTCTTCTGGTTCACTGGTCTTCGTCCTTTGTGTGAATATTTAGCCATGGAGATATATCGAGAGAGAGAGAGAGCGCGTGCGAGTGTGTTCAATATTTTTCCTGATAAATTCTCCTCCACTCAAAGAAGAGTAGTAGAAAGAACTTTGGATATAAAGTGGAACAGAAATTACTTATAAGCAAGAAATTCTAGAGAAAGAAGCTCGACAAATTGACAACTTACTGATCGTGTTTTTCAAGGCGCAAGGTGTTCTTTAAGCTAATGTGACCATACAATATGCCATAATTATATCACGTTATTTGCTCTGAAAGGATATATGCGGATATTGTGTAGTTCGTGTGGTAGACAATGCTGGAGTCAGTTTATTTATTAATTTTGGTGTTCCACGTTTCAACGGGAGGGATTGATGAGATTGCTAGAAAACTGTGGTCTTCTGGCAAAAGCAGATTGGTAAGAATGACAAAAAAACGATTATCGGAACTTTAGACCAGACTCAATGACATTATGAAGCCAGACCAAGCAAACTAAGAACTCAACATGATATAATAGACATACATTGTGTTTTTTCAGCAATCTGAATTATAGTTGAGATATTAGAAAGAGATCGACAGCGCGACAACTTCTTCAATAAGTCTTATCTGTCATTTTGGTGCGTCTTCCAAATTCAATTTTGAAATCAGTCCGAGCCGTTACACGCAATTCATCAGTCAACGGTATCTGAGATTGTCTACTTCCGTACATTTCCCAAGCTAGTTATTGAGTAACGTATATACTCATCTATAATTATATTAAGGGGGGGTGGAGCAGTTAAGTACAAGTTTTAAGTGCGCGGGGGTGCTCCTGCCCTCTAGCTCATATCTCGCGCGATTCTGACCTAAATATATTGTAGATTAGTAGTATCTGGAGTGTAAACAAGTCAGGGTGGTCAGCTAATCAGAATACTTCTATAAAAGGTGGCGCCGAGTGTCTTATATTTCGGTCTTGCCTGTCGGCGTAGAGAACACGCGTTACATATTACAAAATTATTTTCGACACCATATAGAGATGATTTCTTCAGGTATAATGAAACGTAGGTGGTGATTATCACTTCTTTCCACTACTTCTCTCTGTCTAGTATCTTCTGTGAGAATATGTTTAATAAAGTGGTCAACATCCATGCGTGGAGCAGCCTCTTTTTAAATCAGAGCTTTACTGTCTCCCCACTTGTCACATAATGTACATACTTTAAGGTATTTGCATGTGAGGCTTTATTAGCAATTCAACTATCTCTGCCGAGAACAAAAGACCATCATTATGATGACATTCGCTCTCAGACTTGCAGATACTCTGCACAAAAACTTCGTAGAAAACGCGTAGAAGGAACCTCGTATACCTACTGCCGTACTTTTCTTGAGTCATCTTATATATAATGTCACGAAAAAACATTTTGTTACCGCATCCTTGTTATTCTATGTGCCTATAATACGATTTGGATAATTATAAAATGAAATATTAATATTAAGATGTCTCGACATGGTTAAGCGCTCTATTTTAGTATATTGATAAAGAGATTCAAGAAAAAACAGTCAATGCCAGAACCGAGTTGTACATTTTATTGCTGTAGTGAAACTATGCGTTTTGCCTAAGGCGCTATCGGTGTGAGAGTGTGGTAATTGGCGAAGGCAGGCGCGAGGAACCACAGAGGATAATAGAGTTGAATGACCAGTAGGCCACCATCTTTCTCAGTGCTGATGTAATTAATAAGTGGCACATAATACATAAGATGTAGACACGGTAAATCCCGATAATATCTTAGACATCGTGTTTCTTTAGAACATTACTCGAGGTTGGTTACCGTTACATATTTCGTTATAGAGAAACAATTTATAGTTAATCCTGCACTTGTGTACATATTTTTCCTCTCTATGAATTACCTGCGCCTATAATACATCATCCTCATCTCGGTTAGTGAAATAAGCGAGAACTCATAGTTCAACCCGTCATCGATCGTGTGTGTCCATACTCGTTACGTGATTTCTACTGTAGATCGTTGACGGCAACAGAACGTTCGGAAAGATAATTTATTTTATTATTTAGCGGGCACTGAATAATGCTCGAGCCCATCTCGACATTTTTTAGCGCTGCTGGGAGGAGTGAAAAGATGAAATATATGTCCAACGAATTCAAAGAACTATGAAGGGATATGTTGGTTGGGTAATGTGCGACGTATCAAAGCAACAGACAAGAAATTTCGAAAGACTGATAGGTTGTGGTGTTTAAAGCTGACGAGGATAGCGGGAGTGTGGGGGAACGTCTCATGCGTTTGTGTAGTCTATTTGGCGGGCAAGCTAAGTCCGCTCGTGACAGATAAGGCCTAAGATCTCCCTAGCCAGATACGTGCACTACTGGATTTGCTCAATATTAGAGTCCTATCAGAATAGGTTGTAACTGTATTATTTATATTATGAACCACGTGACAAAGTTATATAGATCTGTTATATCCTCAGTTACTCGTAAAAGTGAGTGAATATAGATGTCACAAAGTGTACGAGAACTATGGTGATACACAGTGTGAGCCCAATTACCTCTCCGGGGAACTATATAGTTCCAAATATAGTGCTTTGAATTATCCTAACTCTTATTATGAAAATATACGAATTGCGCACATGGCTTCGTCTATATCTCACAAGAGAGAGCTCGACAGTAACGCGTCTCTAAGAAAACGGTCCTTTGATCCAATCATATGAGCCAGACTTTGGTCCGAAGCAAAATCTCTTTCAATGTACGGATGTCGTATATGGAATATGTGATTTCCTCCCTTCCTTAATAGCTCTCTGCTAGTAAATATAAGATCAAACTATACGCCGTAAAGAGACGTAGATATATCGCAAAAGTATTTCTTTGAGTAGATTCCACTGGATGTGTTCCTCGATAACATGTGAATTTCTCGAGACTCGTGAACATCCTAGGCTAACTCCCATGATCCTCCAATCTCAATGTTCGCGAGTGCCGTTAAAGATCTTTCTATTTGGGATCATGCTCCATAGGAATACAGGTGACTCTTGCTAGTTGAGTCGAGAAAGAGGTATTTGTTGTCTCGGAATTTTAAGTGCCCTGAAGTTACGCGAGTCATTGTAAGTGAACACTAATCTCCAAACGTGCTTAAAACGAGGAGTAGGACAGTGTGGCAATTTTATTCTGTCAGATGACTAAAAGGGTGAGAGAGGGTCTGTAGTTTCAGTCTCTCAACCTATCCGCACTCTTCAGGGCTCTTGGACTGAATATCATCGTATTGAAATGGACCATACGTATCACACGATGAGAACTAGTGAGGAACTCCAGCTGAATCAAAGCCCCGTCATCTACATATACTACATGAGATCGCCGGGACTTCGCATTTCCGTTTTATAGTCCTGGTTGTCTTCTGGTAAAAAGTAGGACGTCTTGTAAAAGAATAACTCACCCACAATCGATTATACTCTATACACTATTTAATAGTGTCACACCTCACTCTTTCAACCAATTGTCTACAAAAATATTGGATGATGTCTATTCCGTAAATATGTTTTTAAAACTAAAGTAATATGCCCAAACTCTATATTAGTTATTGATAATTATTCGTATGATTCAGACAACCATAAAAAAGTATAAAATTTTTCTACTTCGTTGCAATCTATGAAGAAGGGTGGCGTGGGGCTCATTTGCGATGATTTGCGCTTATATTCTGGAGAGTTTCTCTCTTTGCGAGTGTTCGCATCGTCTCACATACAGTGTATAAGTCTTGTTTGTTTATCTTTTGTCATAGTCGGTTGCAGTACAATGATTATCCATGAGTGTGAAAGTAGACGAAAGAGCAAGAAGACGAACTCGAAATAACCTACCACTCAAACATATCAGGAGAATACCATACTTAACTTTCAGCGTTTCTATTCGTTCCTATATCAAGTATTATAATATATTCTGTAGCTAGAGTACTATTACATAGGAACTAAAATATTAGAAATCTGCGCTCAATCATTACGCGTATGTTTCACGATTCTCGCTAGTGGATATTCTCTCTCTTGTGAATATAGGGGCAGAAAGTGCGAGAGGTCAGAGTTCCTACATGTGTGGTTTTGGACTATTTCTATCTCTTTGTGCTGCGTCTGTCACCTTTGTTGATACTCATATACTTAGTATTTATCCAGTTTCGTGACTATTGGTGTTAGGACTCTATTCCGCAGGTACCTCGTCTCCGATTTTGCGCTCATGCTCACAACAGTCTTCTTCCTTATAACAACCATACTCTAGCATAACACCGTGCCATCCTCGACTATCCTGAAGATTTTGTGATTCAACACGAGTCAGTCAAGGCCTCAGCTACAGCCCCTTATTAGAACCTCAGACCTATATTAGCAAGAACACTTTTCATTTGCTCAAAAATTTGTTCTTTTTATCCTACTAATAACTTCAAACATTAGTAGACTTTTCTCAGGTCCAAGATTTAAATCCCTAAAAGGAGTTCACTCCTCATAGTACCAATCACCTCTGTTCCACTCATCATAGATGATGAAATAGCATTAAAGTCTTTATATGTGCTGGCTGTTAAAGTACCCAGCCCAGTGCCCACCATGATTTGTAATATAATTACAATACTTATGCAATACAGGTGATTCCTAAGCACTAAGTCTATATATTGTTATTTCTTTATCATCACGTACCTATTATATTACTTTCCTTAACTTAATTCCTCATCTACATGATATATTAATATACTCATAATATACTAATATAGGCCACTCCTCAAAATAAGTCATACCATCACTATAATACAACGATATACTTCTCTATATATAGTATTCTTATATTGCCTCTACATATTACTTGATTTAAGCGAACTATGCTACAATATAGGGAGAAAAAAGCTGCTCTTTGAGAGCATGAATCTTATACAATCAATCGCATAGTGGTAGACATTCCTTAAGTCGAATCTCCTATCTGTATTTATCTATACGTCTGAAGACGTTATTAATATATATTATAAATGTTATGTAATCTCTTTTTCTCTCCGCTTCAAGTAGAGGGTCCTGCACTACTATTATCCGTTCCATTTCTAACATATTTCTCTCACGTTCTCTGAATTATAACGTTATGATCTAAATACATAGATCATCTCAGACGTTTAGGTAACGTCACCATCAAGCAAATTCACTAGGATTTACACGCGTAATTGGGTATTTCTTTCTCGTGATACTCTCTCGGTTTCAAACACAACTACTCGCCGCTGCTCAGGATTTAATCTATGTTATCATTCAATTCGTAATAATGGTTCATCCAAGTATGTTAAATTATGTTAGTAAAAATCGTAATGGATATATAATTAGAGAGTTTAATTATTTTGTAATTTTTGGTGATTATATTATTTTGTATTTTTTGGTTAATATTTATTTATATATATATTATACTTTATTCATATAATATATGTTAATATATATTTAATTTAATTCTCAAGTAATAAATTTATTATTGACCTTGTTCTTATTACATTATGATTATTTACTATAGTATAGCTGATAGATGCCCTAGTCTAATAATGGATAGCTGAAAATGATTCTTAATATATTAAACTATTATGTACTCTCCATTTGTTTGTCATTTCAACTTAATAATAATAATTTCAATACATATAATTTTAAAGATTCCCCTAGAGTCAACTTAAATACCATCTGTGTCTAGCAAAATGGCATGATTTACTTAGCATATTCTGTCTTCTAGGGCTCATACATCTAAGCTTCGGCCTGCAATTATTCATAGGGTTACCTCTCAAAGCTTCCGCTGAATGTCAAACCTCGTCGGACTACTTCTACGAGCACGGTTCTGATACAGGTTCGTAATCATCTCATCTGAGTGTACTAGTTTTTAGGACTTCAACTCAGTTTTTAGATTAATATTGGCGAGCCATATTATTTCTAGTCATTATCTACTACTATATAAATTTCTTAGTCAACTAACGTAAACACTTGAAACGAAATGTTATATTATATATATTATTATATTATATATATATATAAATATTATATATATAGAAATAATTAATATATATATATAATATATAATATATATATATATATATATATATAATATACTAATATAATAAATATAACTATATATTTATTTACATTAGAGAGATGCAAATATGAGTGGTTTAAAGCAGTCTAAAATACATTTGATAGTTAAATAGCTAATAGTATTTATACATAAATATCAATGGGTTAAAGCAGTTAATAAACATGAGGTTAAAAGCAGTTTTTAAAGCATAAGTTTTTAATAACATAAATAAGGTCTTAATATATTTTACCCTTTGTAATGCTAGTGAGTAAGCACCTTCTTATATAATTGTATATTATAGATAGATAATATTTTAACTGCTCATATTAAGGTACGTGTAAATGTTTAATTAAATATATGAGGTTTTATAATAAAGCTTATGATAAAAACATAATGAGTAATTACGGTCCATACTTTTTCGGAGATTTTCGAAGGATACTCAGTGTAAAAGCAGGATTTATTATTAACAAATGACATAACTATATCCCTTTTGATTAGCTATAAGTAGCAATCTCTATTGGATTTACTGATTTTACTGCTTTTAGGTATATATATATAATGTTAATAATATATGAGTTATGAATAGATAAAAAACATATAGTGAGTTTAAAGCTAAGTTAAAACTATGATATGTTATAACAGTAAAACATAAATAAAGCCTACTAAGCCCCTAATTGGTTGTATGTACACCTCTTATCGATTTCTGCTTTTAATAGAGTATGTTAAAGTAATGTTATATTTATAATAAATATGTCGTTATAACATGTATAGTAAAATATAAATGAATTTAATATTATCAGATACTGATGTTATTTATTATTCATTTACTTACTATAACATATATTTTTATAAAATTTATAACATTAAAAAGTATTAAGTAAAATAGTATTATAGTTAAAATAAAATAGTTAATATAAATTTAATATGAGTTTAAAGCATTACGGTAGAGTTGAGGAGCCTTTCGAAGCTGAAATCCATTCAATAATATCTGAGTCATCTATATAGTGGGTATAGATAACCATTCATTTATAGTAGAGCATCAAAGTGAGACAACAAAATATCGTGTGAGTTAATATATTAGTGTAATGTGTATAAGTTAATAAAGTAACTGTAGGGTTGAGTGTAAGTGATTATGAGGTGTATAGTAGTTATCTTGTATGATGTGGTTGGTGAGTATGTATAGTGCCATGTGGTAAGTATTACGATCTTAAAATGATGAGTGGTATAGGTCTATGGATATGTATAAGTGTCATAGTGTATGGTTGTATAAGTGACATCGAGTGTTGTTGTGTGTGTGTGTGTGTATGGGCGTGTGTTGTCATGCGTGTGGGCTTGTAAATTGTGTGTTTCAAAAATGAAGAACGATTGTGTCTGTCGTAAATCACTTTAATTTTTTAAAGAAGACAATTTGTTTTATTTTTTTACAAACTTTTATTTTATTTTTGCTAAAAGAAAAAAAAATGAACTTCGTTGAGAGAGTTCAACTTTTCTTAAAGCTGAATTTATGTTTGTTTACTGATAAAAGGCTTTCATTGTACACACATACATACACACAGAAAACCCGCGTATGCAAACACATTCCTTCATTATAGTCTTAAATAACTAGAAATGATAAAATGGAAGCCAAATATAAAGCTTAGAATATAATTTAGTATTGGCACTCTCTAAGTTTATACAGGCACTATGTTTAGGCACTCACCTTTATATATTATTATGGCACTATAGTGTAGGCACTTTCAACTTGGCACTTCTATTGAAACACTCACTACGTAACATCACGTGGCACTCACTCTAAAACTATAAATAGAATACTATATATATATATACCAACCACCTTACATATATATATTATATATATATATATATTTTATATATATATATATATATTATATATATATATATTAATATATATTATTATATATATATATATATATATATATATAGATATATTATATATATATATATATAATATATATATATGATATATATTAATATATAATTATTTATATATATGATTATATATTATATATATTATATATATATATAAATATATATTAATAATAAATTATAATATATATAATAACGTATCGATGTAATAAAACTATACTCTGACTTATGTTGGTAATATATATCAAGTTGATCTTGTGGTCGTTATTTTAAGCATCAGGCAATACGGCTAGTTAATTTTTACTAAAAAAATATATACTCTAATGCCTATATTGTGTACCTGTTTAATGTTGTCTGTAAACGTCCTAGTTCAATATTCTCCTATTTTGTATATTTAGATTTTGTTTCTTTAATTTTATTAATATAAATATTATATACAATATAAGCTTCGCACACATGCAGTGTTATAATAAACCTCCCCGATATTGAGCATAATAATATTAAATGATTTCTCCACGTATTTGTCTTCGCAATATGCGATATTTTATTATATAGTATATATAATTAATGAATTAGTAAAAGATATATATATATATTTCAAATAATATACATTATAAAAATATTGAAATGTTTATTAAATTGCTTATATTTTCTAAACTAAGTATATATATGATTGATATATGATAATATTATGAATAACTCCTATATGTTGCAATATCCTGTAACGACAACACTTTAAAACGAAATAATATTTACAGATCTCTTCGATAGAAGATAGCGAACAACTAAGCGTGTGATCATAGGATTATACCATAACCCTATAACCCAAGGTAAGCATCAGGGATGCTCTAGATTCATACATCTATATGCTATTACAGATATATATACAACTATTATATATATATATCTATATGCTACTTAATATATATAATATATATATCATATATATACCATATCAATATATTTATATATTACTATAATATCATAAGTATCAGATGTGAATTAAAATAAATTGGACTAGTTAATATTAAATTTAATTTAATAATTAAGTTGATTGTTTTAAACGAACTCCTTGGATATATTCTAGTAGTAGTAATATTAAAATATCAACTCTGTTATTTAATTTCTACTTAATATAATTATTGTTAACATTACTTTAATATATTATAATTTTGAGCGTAAATCTTGAATAAGGCATCGTTAGACTTGATATAGGAGGAAATGGAAGCAGTAGGTGCTGAGGATTCATGATTGAAAATATGGGAGATTTTGAATGAATAAATACTTGATATAAAATTTATTATTTAGTAAATGCCTTTGAGTACATCTCTTTAATTGAGTAGTAAAGTGTAGATAATAGATAGGGTAAGCACCTCCTTTACCATGCTAGCAGTGATAAGTACGTACTCTGATACTAAGGAATCATCCTATAGTTACATTATGCGCAGCTCACCACTCCGCTCCACCCCTACCGACTCTATCTACCATACCCCTAATAGCGCTACCTTAGCTCTCTACATCCCTCCCCTATATCTATGGTTGCATGATTATATTGCAATCGTGCGTGACGGACCAATACGTCTCTTCATCATACCAAATATTTAAATACCCTATCCACAATAAGTTCCTTTTGCCGTATACCTACCTACAATAGCCTAGACTATTATCGATCTCACTATACGACCCAATTATCACTGTCCCGTATAAATTATTATATATCATATATCATACTACTATTATATACTAT
Source organism: Trachelipus rathkii (assembly GCA_015478945.1). Taxonomy (NCBI): domain Eukaryota; kingdom Metazoa; phylum Arthropoda; class Malacostraca; order Isopoda; family Trachelipodidae; genus Trachelipus; species Trachelipus rathkii. The sequence continues at coordinate 2,905 of JABUQX010093469.1, read as the reverse complement.
TTATTTCCACATTACCTAATAATTATATATATATATACTATATTTTCATAACAATTTAAATTTATTAAAATCTCTACCATTATATAGCTATAATTCCATTATACTAATATATCATATAATATATATATATATATATAGTGAAAGATGAACTTGAAAATAAATAAGTATGGTCAATGTCTCGGAGAATCAATAAAATATTTGTTATAAAAGTCTTTATTTAAAAACAGCGTGTTTTCGTAAAAATATAATTACTTCCTTGAACTTTCGTTGCTTCTCATAGTTTTTTAAATATAATAATTATATATATCAAACGTAATTATTTGAAGGTTCCGATGTCGAAATTTTACTTTTAATTATACTTAAAGCTCTGTAGGTTTATACTTTATATATATATTATATATATATGTGCGTGGTTCTCTATATTGCACTAGAATGCGTATCGGGACTTCACGCCGCGAATTGTGTTAAAAACGCGACGTGGCGGTCGAAGACGATGATTTGCGATTCACCCGACTCGAACGCCGACGATTGGGATTTGCGATTCATCCCGACGATGAAAATAAATATAACAAAACGCTAATATAAAACTCATAAAATTGGCTCGGATAACGTCAAAGTCAACAAGAGGTTTTATTACCATTAATATAAATAAAAAAATAAATAAATAATAAATAAAAATATAATAATGAAAAAGAAAATAAATAGGAGAGGAAAGGAAATGAGGGAGGTGGTGATAGAAGGTTAGCTAGAGTAAATAATAAAATATCCCATAGGTCATTCAGTGGCATGCATTTATTACAAATTCTTATAGTAGTGGATTAAAGACTACGACCGAGATACCCCTGTACTACTATATAAATATAAAATATATAATGAATTTAATTTGTTAAACTATTATATATATATATTATTATTATTATTACTTTAATAAAATAATTATATAATTAATATATAATGTTAATATACAAGTATTAATTATATATTTAATATATTATATTTAATAAATAATATATATTAAGCTCAAAGTTTATTCTATAAGGTATATGTTAATAGAGTTATAAAACATAGACAACTATGAGAACTAAACAGTGAGCCTATATAACCTCTCCAATTTTGAAATAAAATTATAAAGAGAATCTCCCGTAGCATAATATAATTAAGATATATAATAGATATATAGTATATAATGAAATATTATATATAATATTGTGAATAATATTAATAATTATGCTCGACAATTATATCATAATATCATCATTATTTTTCTTATAATGAGAATAGATACATATGAAGATCTAGAGAGGTAAAATAATAATATCTTTCCAGATACTCCTAAAAATTAGTATTCGATATCAAAGATAAATACATCACAATACATAATTTTATCTAAATAATAATATAATTTATTAGGGTAGTATCCATAACAACTTAATATAGTCAATAGTTGCAACATATGTAAAAGTAATATAATAATATAAAGTTCTAAGAATAGTCATGAAAATAAATAGTCAATATATAATTAAACGAATATTATAAATATTAAAGCAATAAGATTAAGAAATAGGAAGAGATATATATCACATACTCATCTCTATTCATGGTATATAAACCATAGAATTTATGAGGAATTGTGGGAATAATCCATTTTATTTTATTTAAATAAATAGTCGTTTTTATCGTAAAGTATCCAATATTTTGAGGCGTCTTCAATCCCTCATCTAAAGTTATATTATTCTCTTATCAAAATATGATAAATATAATAAATCTCATAATTTTTATAAACTTGAGTCAAATTTAATTCGAGATAACGAATATTTCTAATGTGTGATGATATGAAGCGAAAGGCTTTTGCAATAATTTAAAGAAAAAGACTTTTAAAAACAGCTAAGTTTGGAGGTCCTAATATCATTTTCAAAATGACTTCAGACTTGAAATCTTTTCTTTATGCAATAAAATCTGATTTAATATAAAATACATCAAATCATAATAAAATGAGGTATTGTAGAAATTATGTGTGAACAAATAATGATAGATAAATAATATAATTCCTGGAGAGTAAAGTATTAAAGTTATATAAGTTAAACACAAATATCGAATTAAATAAATTAGAAAGAGGTGCGAAACTTTCGTGAGCGACATAAAGGAAAGGAGGTGAGTACGTAAACATTCATATATATATATATATATATATGAACAAAAAAAAAAAATGACAATAATGAAAGGTTAAGTAAAATGATTAGAGTTAGAGCGATATCCAAACAGTTTAGAAGAGGTAGGATAGAAAAAAATAAAAATGAAAAGCAAATTATGGTTATGATACCGAAAGAAAAAGAAATAGGTAATAAAGAGTAAAATGAGCTATGTATAACGTTAATTAATAATAACTAAAATAAAAAAAAAAAAAGAATCCAAAAATAATTAAGTATAGTTTTAAATATATAAAAATTTTTAGTAGATATGATGATACATTTCGGTAATAAAAGATACAATATTATATAAGTATATATAATATTATACTTTTAAAATTTATAATTTTTATAATGCTCTCAGAAAATACTCAATAAGTATTTGAATGCAATTAAGAATACTAAATTCTTATTCGTCCTAGTTGAGGAACATGTACGTTTCTGCAGTACCTAATAATATATGTACGAGTATATATATATTATATATATTATATTATATATATATTAATATATATATATATATTATTATACTAATATATTATTATATTATTTATATAAATATATACTATTAATATTAATATATATATACATTATATACTATATATATAGATATATATATATAGATAATATATATATTAATATAAATATAATATATACATATATATATATTGATTATTAAATTATATATAGAACATATATATATTATATATATAATGAAA
>JABUQX010093468.1:22500-30325 GCA_015478945.1 Trachelipus rathkii | reverse complement strand
TAATTAATAATAATAATAATAATAATAATAATAATAATAATAATAATAATAAATAATAATAATTTTAAACAACTGGCAAAGTTTTATAGCCGTCGTTCTGTTAATAACTATTGCTATTCATCTTTATAAGAAACAATATCTGGAAACTTGAAACTTTTAAAAGTAATTTGACAAAATTAGAAGAAGAAAAAAAATAACGATGATTAACAGTAACAAAAATTTGAATTAGACAATGTTACAAACGGAAAATTATGAGGTATTAAAATAAATAAGATCTGTCAAGTTTCGAAAAAAAAAAAAAAAAAAAAAAAACTAACTAACTGGTCTTTGGATCTAATATACATTGGGTGTGAAACATGCGTCAATTAAAATAAATGTTATGCCAAATGTCGAGAAAAAAAATGTACATGGTAATGTTAAGTAAATAATTTAAATAAATAAAAAGTATATAAGAGCAATATTCTTTGGTCTAACATAACTAGAATGGATCAACTGGTGAGATTTCAATAAAAAACAACAACAATAAATAGTAATAATAACAATAAAAATAAAATAATAATAATAATAATAATAATAATAATAATAATAATAATAATAATAATAATAATAAAAATAATAATAATGTCAAAAGTAATTAACCAATGACGAGAGAAAAGAATTTTCATCACAAATATAAATACTGTAGTTCTAAAAATAAAAATTCATCTTCTCAAAAAAAAATTAAATCACAAAGTTACGTCTTATATATATATAGTATAATATAATATAAATAATATATATAATATATAGATATATATATAAAATATATAATATATATATATATAATATATATTAATATATATATATAACAACAAAAATATTCTTATTTCACATTTTGATTAGCTTAATGCATCCATCGTATTAACAGACACTTAGATATATAAAATTATTGCACAATATATATATATATATATATATATATATATATATATATATATTATATATATATATATATATAATATAAAAAAATTTAATTTTTAAAATATATATAATATTATATAATATATATATAAAAGGCAATAATGATAATATACAATCGAAATATCTTCTTGTTCATACATGAGATATTTACTCAGTTTCTATATACAGAAAAAAATAGTTCACATAGCGGGGATAGGAATAAGTTGGGGGGGGGGCTGTATTGAGATTATGCTCACTAAGGTGGGGATTGGGTGAGAGTAGGAACTTAAACAGGGCGTTGGGGCTGAGGTTCAGGATCATGCAAGTGGTCTCAGGGGATTGAGGAACAGGTTGCGAATTTATGTGGTAGCGTATGGCGGTAGAGTGGTTAGAATGAGGCCCGCCCGGGTAAGGAGGAAGAACAACTGGTGTAGATGGTTGCTGATTGGAGTAAAGCTTAGCAAATATTACGGTACCAATTACGGCCAATACTAAAATGCCGATACAAACTAAAAGTATTAGTTTCTGAAAATTAATTAAAAAGAAGTATTATAACCTATATTGATTTTTTATTATATATTATATATATATATATATATATATATTATATATATTATAGTTATAAATATATATTATTATATATATATATAATATATATATAATATATATATTATATATATATATTATTATATATATATATATATATAGTTTGTGAATAGTAGGTCAAAATAGAATTATATTGTGTATGTATTTTTGGGCTATATTTAACTAAGACAACTCTTACTCTCTGAAATTAGAACAAAATACAATTTTACTTTAGGAATCATGAACCCCTAAAGTCCTGAATATCATTTTACTATTTATGAAGAAAAACTTTCTAAACGGCAATTTTGATGGCTATCTCTAGAATCCTGCTTTTAAATAATGGTCAATATTATTTCATATATTAAGTTCCACGCAGTGACCTGCAAGTTTCGTAGGCCCTTTAGCACAGAAACCAAATGATACTCACCGCGCAAAGGTTTCTCAGAAAGTTTTCTTACCTTTTGTTGAATACCATCTCCCATTGGCATCGCGGGCAATGAAAAAACTGACAAAGCTAAACTCGCATCTTTTAGCCACAAATTGTCCAACAACTTCCATTAATATCAGACGTAGTTTTCTCCTTTCGTCCGATTAGATTCCCCAGCTTTGTCAGAATTTGAAGGCATACTGGCAGGAGTGCTGGTAGAGGATTCAAGAAGAGAAAAGTTGAGACGTGTGAAACTCGAAATGTTTGAAAGGCATTCTACCCACCGCCGCTGTCGCCACAAAGTAATCATTGTACGACTCGGCATATGTCACACTAGTTTCACATTTCCAAAGTATCCCAACCCCCTTGTGGGTTCTGTAACCAGTTCCAACAATCTGTTCCTCACTTTTCGTTGAATGTAAGTAAACTGTATTGTTTCAGAGTTTCTTTTCGGTTCTCACTTCAGAACCAGCAAAAAAAAAAAACGCCGCTCTTATGTCCCTATTAAATTGTGTTTTTATGTACGAAAATAGCAGGGATCAAATTGAGTTCGCTATTATACTCTGGTTACTTAAAAGTAGAGAAATTGCTGTCTTTGCCATTTACATACCAAATTTTCCTTGGTTCATATTCATAAAGTATGAAAAACAATCGTTGAATTTGGGCTTACATAAATTGGGTTATCGTTCGAATAATAGCAAACTCCTGGCCTATTTTTGTTGAAGCACCTAAAAATTCTTTTAGGCTACATTCCGTCAGGTTCATATTTCAGGAATTTCGACTTTACTTTAGTTTTTAAAGGTATTTTCCATCTAATGTTATGCAATACTGCTGAAATTATAGCACCTTCATCATTGCAAATCTTTTGAAGATGTATTTCAGTAAACTTGACTCAAAGATGCCTGGAAGTTTGGAAGATGAGAGTAAATAGCGAAATCCTAGCTAATGGATATAAAGACTTCATGTTTGAAAGCATTTGATATTTTAGTCTTTATATTTTCGAAACATTACCAACCTTCATCTAATTTGGAGAAACCAAATCTACCTTAAATTATATTATTATACTTAGAAGATTTTCTGGAAAATAAACATCATCTCAGTCTCATTTCATATATTGCTATCCTCTTCCAGCATTTGTCAGTTATTAAAATAAACTTTAAAAGATCCAAAGACTTCCAACACAATGGATTACACACCAAGAAATTCACTATGATAAAAAATTGACTTAGATAAGTTGAACAACTTTTTTAAAATATTGGGATAAACACTTGGTATAAAAATATACTGCTCCATCCATCCTTAAATAAAAAAAAAATCACAATAGAAAAATAGCTAGTTCATTCTTTTTGTCCATTTTCAGGAAGCTGGTTACGACCAGAAAACAGCTCAAAACACAAAAATGACAGTGAATCACAAATAGTAATCTCTATTATCCAAATATGTTATGGTCTTTTGGCATTCTGTAAAGTTATCTTTAATTTCCATTTATGTCCTACTAGTCATATATATATATATATATATATATTAATATATATAATATATATAATATATATATATATTATAAAATATATATATATATATATATACATATAATATATATATATATATATATATATATATATATTGCATAAAAAAGTATGAACATTAAAAAAATTGCAACAAAGCAGCAATAAAAAAAACAAAAAAAAAAAAACGATAGGCCTTCACCAAGTTTATGCAGCGGGAGGGTCATGACAGTTTATTTTATATATTTTAATCTACTAGTCGAAGTCAATAATTTAAAAACTCAATATATCTACAAAAATGAATATCAAAAACACAATTGCATTTTATTTAAAATGACTTTTTAATTTTAAATGCAGTGAAAATGCAATTAAATATAATTTACTAACTTAAAATAAAAAATTACTTGATTTGCCTTTTTATCTAGCACCTACTATGCTATTCCATCTTCTTCCAGCTGTTCTTCAACCCACTGGCCTGAATTGTTCTCCATCATTCTTACATAGATTCTTTCATAAACGAAGAGTAAACCGTAATACTATCTTATCTTTCACTTAGATATCCATCGACAATACATCCTTAAATCTAAAATATAGCTGATCCCTCACCTTACGTGAGGCTTTGTTTCTTTGACAAAAATAAAAAATTTCATAAGACATTTTCGTTCATGTTCTTTTAACTTAAGATCCTTTAATAAACTTTTTCAAGATGTATGACTATGTCGACAAGCGAATATTACATTAAATGCTCCTTTTTCCGAGTGAATGCAAACAAGTCTTCCAATTTTCTTCTATTCTTATCCAAAATAATACCCGTGTGACTGCCTGTTACATTTTCTCTAAATCAATTTTATAACTGGCTGAAAACTATAAAAGATAAGGTAATCAATCTATTGCAGAATCTTCTATATTCAAATTCTTCCTTATTCACAGTGCGATGTAACATTTTAAATCTTCAATGGTAATTCTTCAAAAATTTAGTATCTTTCAATTAGGTTACCACAAAACTCTACAACAAAATTTCAACTTCTATACATTTCTAATATCCAGAATGTAATTAGTACATTATAAAAAAATAAATTTTGTTTATTTAGTTCAAAATAAAATTGGTTTATATAAATTTCTTCCAAAAAGTTACAAAGAAGTTGCTTGTTCAACAAGGACAAAATTCTGTGGCTGAGTGGTAAAAGGACCAATGTCAAAATATATGTGGAATTTGATTAAGTACATTTTTTTAATGCTTGAAGACATGAATTTCAGTGCTAAAAAGACCAATGTCATGGTAACTGTAATAATGATGAAGCACCGATTTTAAAAAGCATCAGACCTATTTATTGTTAATTTCTTATAAGCATAAGGATCAATGTCAAACATTGTACATTGGACCTTTAACAACTCAGTCACAAAATTGAACCAGTTACAAATGGTGGTCAATCAATATGAAGTGGGCAAACATAAAGAAACTGGTCGCCGATTCAATTTAAAAACAATTTATATTATGCATGCTGTTAACCTTATATGTTCGGTGACACTTTTTGTATCTTTGGGTAGTCCAATTACTTCATAATTTTTTTTTTTGCATTTATATGGATTAGCTTTATCTTCATTATCTCAGCTCTGGTAATTCCTAAGTAAAATTCTCAAGTATTGTGATGTTAAGCATATTACAAAGTATAATTTTTAAAAAAAATATTTTTTTTATCAACATCGTTGAAAATGTCATTTTGGAATTTTTTTTTTTTTTAACGAAGAATTCAACTTATTTTAAATCGGAAATTTCTTGGGAAGTTACAGGTAGAACAATGATTTAATCTAAATATATATATATAATATATATATATATATATATATATATATATATATATATATATATATAATAAATATATATTATTAAAAATTATATATTACATATATATTATATATATATATATATATATATATATATATATATATATAAAAAAAAAAAATCAAAACACCGGAGTAGCGTAATTTACAAGGTGTTCAAATATAAAATGACATATGGAATTTTTTTTTCTGATATATTTTTCTCTTTTGTTGGGAGTAACTCTATTGAGAAGTTAAAATTCATTTGAGACGCGTGTAACTCTTTTGAGTTGTTTGTAACTTTTTAAAATAAGCATAGCTATTTTGAATTGTGAATAACTTTATCGAGATGTGAACATCTATTTGGCGATGTAGGAAACGCTTTTTAAAGGTAAAAAATAACTCTTTTTAAATGTGAACAACTCTTTTGAGTGTGAATAACTTTTCAAGATATTATTAACTACTTTCAGATGTGTGTAACTAACTTTTGATTGGAACATCTCTAATGAGATTTGATCAACTCTTTTGAGTTGGGAGCAATTCTTTAACATTGTTAGCAAAATAATTATTTTTAATATAATCGTCTTTATAAATAATATTAATCATTATATCATAGAAAATGAATAGGACAATTAAATGAGTTAAGTGCATTAAAAGTTAATACCTTTATCATTAATTTTTCACTAGTTTAAAAAAAACAAATCCGGGAAGGGGGGGAAGCCGGAGAAATCAAAATTTTCTAAAAAAAAAAAAAAAAAAAAAAAAATTCAGATAAAAGCAACGAAAAATGAGTAAAACCAAAAAAAATTGGTACTCTGGAAGATTCAGCAGCCCCCACCAACGAAAAAAAAATCACACGTGCACCTGTGCCTGTAGAGTAAATTATTTGTAGCACAGTTTTCAATGGTATCATGTACATATGATGATTGTCTACATTTTAAAGCACACCCAATACTATAATTACCCAGAAAAATATGCATTACAAGTTGCTAAAAGTAATTAGTACAGAAGTAATTAAAACAAAAAAAAATAGATTTTTCTATTACTTTCGTAAACCACTCGTTTCAAACTCGATATTTTATATGAGGTTATTTATAATAAAATGTTTTGATGAGTAAATTTCAGACTTTTATATATCTGCCCACAGAAAATATCGAGTTATAAAATTGACAATTTTTAAAGTAAATTTTCAATATGATGTTGAAAAAAATGTGCAAGACTCAGCATTGAAACATTTTTACATTAAACCATAGTCATACAGCAACTTCCTCAAAAAATTTCCGACTTTAAATAAGTCAAACTTTCTCACCAAAACATCACACCAAAAAATGACGATTGCAACGAATTAGAATATTTTAAGAATAATTTATGTTGAAGAAACATTTTTAGAAGGAAAGTTTAATTACCAAAGTTGTGCATTACAAATGTGCTTAACATCAAAATATATGAGAATTTGACCTACAAATTATCAGAGCGAACATGATGAAGTTAAAATTAACCACTCTAATGCCAAAAAATGGTTCTACCAATGGAACAAAAATGGCCACTCTGTTGAAATTAAAGAAAGGGGAAACTATCGCTAGTTTTTTGCTCAGAGCTTCCAACGCTGCACGAATATAAATATTTAATTTGTTGAAATAAAGGCATGATTCGGTATTACGAGAGAGAGAGAGAGAGAGAGAGAGAGAGAGAGAGAGAGAGAGAGAGAGAGAGAGAGAGAGAGAGAGAGAGAGAGAGAGAGAGAGAGAGAGAGGAGAGAGAGAAAGAGAGAGAGAGAGGAGAGAAAGAGAAGATAGATGGAGACGAGAGGAGAGAAAGAGAGAGAGAGAGAGAGACGAGAGAGAGAGACGAGAGAGATAGAAGAGAGAGAGAGAGGAGAAAGGAGAGAGGAGAGCAGAGAAGGCAGAGAGGAGAGAGGAGAGAGAGAGAGAGAGAGAGAGAGAGAGAGAGAGAGAGAGAGAGAGAGAGAGACGAGAGAATGAGAGAGGACGAGATGAGAGAGAGAGAAGAGAAGAGACGAGAGAGAGAAGAGAGAGAGAGAGGAGATGAGAAGAGAGAGAGAGCGAGAGAGAGAGAGATGAGAGAGAGAGAGAGAGAGAGAGAGAGAGAGAGAAGGGGGGGGATTTTGGGGTTATAAAAGGTTTTTTAAAAGTATCTAAATTGCTGAATATCTCATTCCTTGAAGAGATGAAGAGATATTAGGATGTTCTGAAAGCTAAAAATTGTCACCGGAAAAAAAATTTTTTTTACTTAAATATTCCAGACAAAAGTTAATTTTTGTTGTATTAAAAAAAAAAAAAAAAAAAATTAGTCAAACTTTAACAGTTCCTTCTACTTGTGTCTTTATAACTGGCTGAAGAGTGAGATACGCATAAGTTAGAAATTAAAGATAGTCGCTTTTAAGTGGAGTGTACTAAAGCGGATAAGCTGTAACTTGCCAGACTGGGGGGCTGGCAAATATTGGCGAGTATCGAGGGGAGAACCACAAACCCTAAGCGTTAAAACAGCGCATTGGGTCATTTTAGTGTGTGTGTGTGTGTGTGTATTT
>JABUQX010093468.1:10000-15000 GCA_015478945.1 Trachelipus rathkii | reverse complement strand
CCATCTGAACACATTGAACTTTAGATCTATACTTCTTATTCCAGACCCATAGTCTCACTACTTATACAATAAACACAGGTTATACAACATACCCTCATGCAAGACCCTAGTACACTCCAGACTTAGTCCTTTTACATTCACCAACGATTTTATTTCACCAGCCACCTTTCTGCCATTCACAACTTTCCTCTGCACTCTGCATCATCCGTTCCCATTCCATCATTCTAACCATTATCCTAAATATTTAAACTCAAGACACTTGTTCCAGCTTCTCACCATCTAACATAACTTCACACCGAGGACTGTCCTCACTTACACCCATAACCTTACTCTTATCTACGTTTACTTTCACACCCCTCCTTTTAAACACCCTGCCAAATCTCTCTACCAATCCTCTCAAACTCTCTTCAGATTAGACACACAAAAACCAAATCATCCGCCCATATAATTAGGTAGGGCACCCTCCACTTCATCCTCCATATACTCCATCATTCATACCAATTCATGCCATTCCCCACCTTCTAATTCTTTTCATTAAACCCCATCCATATACAAATTGAATAACCAAGGAGACATAATACAAAACTACCACACTCTGCTATTAATACTAAACCAATCACTTTTGACACCATCTATCTTAAACACTCCTTCACTATTCATCATACGTTACGATGGATTCATTCGAGTAAGCCTACCCACCAACACCATATATCACTTAAACCTGCCATAGAGCTTCCCCTATTTACCTTATCATAAGCCTGTTGAAAATCCATAAAACAAATACAATTTATTCTTCTTCTCCCTCATTTTCTCAATCATTTGTTTCAATGTAAAGATTGATCCACACATCCGTTCTACCACTCCAAAACGGCACTGACTTCTTTCACCAATTCAGTCCTTCAGTCACTCGACGCCACTCTTTCAATCAAAATACCAGCATAACCTTCCCTCTACAACACTCAATAAACTAATTCCCCTATAATTTCTACAGTTCCCCTTATCTCTCTTACCCTTATATAAGGGTACTATTACTGCTCTCCTCCAATCCCTCGGAACTATAGCCTCCATAAACGCTTTATTACACAACTTCCAAATCCAATCAATCACCATCTCGCCTCCGTTCTTGATCCATTTCACCAGTAATTCAATCTATACCTGCAGATTTACCATTCTTCAACTTCCTCACTCTACCCATTACCTCCTCCTTGCACGAACTCATAATATGCTTCAACAAACATTCATTGGAAATACTTTTGGCAAACGGTAATCTATGATGGTTAAACCGATTCAAAGATGGTTGCATATGAACTGAAGATGTTGATCTACACTTTCTGCGAATAGAAAACAGAGAGCAGAATCGCAGCCAATTTTCCCCAACGATAATTCAGCGTTAATCGGAAGCAGAGTCGCATTATAAATCTGTAGGGATCTTCAGACACAAAGAAAGGACAATTTTTCTATATTGGTTACTACTGATTTAAATATTCCATCTTTGAGTCGGCTATCCAGTCACTGCCAAACAAAACTTGTCAAATGTAAAGCAACATCGAAGCGATGTTGATGTTTCTTTGACATTAAGCGAATTGTTTCTGCAAGATAATAAAGCCTTAGCAGTTTTTTTGAGTCCAATAACATGACTGCTGCTACTCTTCTTCCTTGATCTCACAAATTTAGCTACCTACAAATTATTCTTCTTTCCCAAAAATAAAAATAAAGTTTTAAGGGAAAAGATTTGAAAATAAAAAGTTGAAAATCCGAAAGGGATGCTAAAGAAGCTAACAAAACGGTGCCTTTAGTAAGGCATTCTGGTCGCAGGAAAGACGTTAGGATCGGGATCCATGGTAATGATAGAGAATATGGCGTAAAATAAAGTCTACCTTAAAAATAAATTTTGCGAAATATTTTCGTGTGCGTGCGCATATATATATATATATATATATATATATATATATATATATATATATATATATATATATATATATATATATATATATATATATATATATATATATATATATAAATATATATATATATATATATATATATAGTATATAATATATATTATAATATATATATATATATAATATATATATATATATATATATATATATAATATAGTTATATATATATGATATATATATATATATACCTGGTATATATAAAATGTGTCTGAAGATAACTTATTCATTTATAAAAGGAAAGAAGTTACTAAAATCATTTGCCAAGTAAAAAATTTATTTTGCCTAACCAATTCTTTAGGTTTCATTCATCCATACTTGCATATTGGAAATTTAAATGGTAAATCGGTATAACTTTACCAGTATAAATAAATACCATGCATGGTATCAGTGCATCCCTACTGTAATATATATATATATATATATATTATATATATATATATTAATATTATATTTAATATATATATATATATATATATTATATATATATTATATATATATTATTATATATAATAATATATATATATATATATATATACTATATTATATATATATATATATATATATATATATATATATATATATACTCTTTCTTAAACTGTCATGACTGGAAAACTTAACCAGGCTCCCGATAATCTTATAACAAATCCAGAATTAAAAAGCAGTAATCCTTTTAAAGCCCAATTCATATAAAGGATCACGATGATTATAATAATAAAAATAATAAATAATTTTTAGGTCGCCAAAGCTTTCTGTGGTGCAGTTTCGGCATTTATATTTATATTTTGATTTAATTTTTAACCTTAACCAAAAAATGATGATCGCATGTGAACAAAGCATTTAGAATTCATAGAATAAAAAAAAAATTTCTTTTTTTGATTTGCTTCTTCCGTGGCCGATTTGATTTATACATAAAAAGGGAAATGGCGGCAGAGTACTTACCCTTCTCGCTTTACTTTGATAACGAATTGCTTTCTTTGTGTCTTGTTTGGCAGTGTCTACGTAGTCTTGTGCTTCCTGAACGTGAGTCTCGATTCTATTCATCAGTTCACCCTAATATTTAATTAGAACGAGAAAAACAAGAGGAAGGAGAGAAAGAGGGGAGAAGAGCGAGAAAGAGATGGGGAAAAAAAGAGTGAGAGGTAGTGAGAGTTAAGAGAAACGAGGAACACAAGGAAAAGCGGTTGAAGAAACACCAACCAGGAATGACCAGTTTTTTTGAAGTATAAATAAAACCCCACAATGTCGAGAGAAACAACGAGCACACACACATACCAAGAGGTTCAATAAAAAGTTAAAAGGTAAAGAAATTATAGAGTAACCCCACAAACGGAATAAAGAGAAAGACCAATGAAATATAGATAAATAATATAGATAAATAAACCCCAACAGTACAAGTCAATAAATTATGTAAAGTTTAATACAAAAGAAAGGGAAGAAAGAAAAAGAGAAAAACAGAAAAAAGGAAGGTAGAAAGAGAGAAAAAAGAAAGAAAAAATCAAAGAATGAAAATTTGAGTGAAAATAGGGAATACCCAAATATTTAGAAGTCACAGGTAGCGAGATTTAAGAGCAGAGATATTGGGAAGAGAAAAGGTAGAAACATTTTCGTTGTAGCATTAAGTAATAAGTGCAGCCAATAGGAAAAAAAATCCGTGCAATTTTATAAGGATAAAAAGGAGCGCAATATGAAATCAGTCATAAAAAGGAATTTTAAAAATAAATATATTAATACAAGAAAAAGCAAATCAAGGTTATCACATGCGATAGTTGGTGAGTTCAATGATTTTTAAATCAATTTTAAAATTGAATATAAAGTGCAAAATAAAAACAAGAAAAACAACAGCCGAATTAAATAAGCAATTAAATGGAATATTAGAAGAAGAAAAAATATACAGGAATAAAAGCAAAATAAAATAAAATATAAGTAGAAATTTTAAAATAAAAAAGAAAACATTCGCAAGGTATAGCAGGAATTGGAGTGTTGGGAGGGGGGAGAGGGTGTCGAAAAATATTGAAAGTAAAGAATGAAAGAAGAAAAAAAAAAGGAAAAAAAAAGAAAAAAAAAATACATTAGCATCTAGCAGCAAAGTGAAAATTCGAGACTGTTACTCACCCTACGTGCTTTGCTCTGGTATTTGAGGGCTTTTTTAGTATCCTCCATGGCTTTGCCCACAAACTCGACAGATTGATCTACGTGATATTCAATCCTATCAATCATCTCCCCCTAGTGGTTGGTTTGTTGGTTTGTTAGATGGTTGGTTGGTTGGTGAGGGAAGGCAGGCAAAGAAAAAAAAAAAAAAAGAAAGAGAGACACATGTACAAATAAAGAAGAGCAAAAAGAAAACACTTAAAAGTGATAAAAAAAAAAAAAACAACAACATTGTTATGAAGACTATATCCGAATGACGCGATTTCTGGCAGCCCAATTAAAATAACAAAGGCTTATTCTAATAGCACGCAACACAAATATTTTTCTATATTAATAAACAATTTTTGCCATAATTAACACGTGTTAGTCATCAGCGAAGAGCGCCTTAACACGTGTTAGTCATCAGCGAGAGAGAGAACGCTTCTTATTGTACCACTGGTCGCTCCAAATTTGTTCTAAATGACCTACGGAATCCGACACCAAGTACAATAAAAAAAAAATCAAACCATTACCATGAGTAAGCTTGTAAGAATATTTACAATTAGATAATAATAATAATAATAATAATAATAATAATAATAATAATAATAATAATATTTTTTTTTCTACCAAAGTTAAGTTCAATAGATATATATTAATATTAATATATATCTATATTAAAAAAATATATGACTAGTAATAATAATAATTTAAAATAGTGACTGACTCCCCCCCTAGTGAGGCAGCTGATCGAGTATCTGAAAGTAGGAAACTGTTTCAGCTTATATCGATATCTAATTTATTATATATATATATATATATATATATATATATATATATATATATATATATATATTATATAATATATATATAATATATATATATATATATATAATATATATATTATATATA